>JAMALN010000389.1:0-33315 GCA_023630115.1 Cutaneotrichosporon sp. PK4640 | reverse complement strand
CCAACCACGCAAGCCAAGGACCGGGAGGCTCGCGCGCCAAGCACAACATATCCCGCGCCTCTCTGTCATCCCCTCTCTTCCTCCCACGGCGCCGGCATGCACAAGGCCCGAGGGTCCGAGGGTTTGGCCAGAGTCTGGCCCTTGGACGTCAGGCCGCAGGCCATCGGATTGTCCACTACAGGTCGTCCACGCCATCAGGTGTCTGTCCGCATCACAACTGGCACCGTGCATGCTCGACTCCGGCATTCCATGCACCGCCATGGCGTGGGATACATGGAGAAGCATCCATGTACGCCGGCGACGTAGTCTCGGCGTCGTGCGAGGGTTAAAATAGCGACTCCGCGACGAAGGCCGCTGTCTGTGGTGGGGTGGAGGGGGGCGGGCGGGCAACGCCATGGCCCCATTCGGTGAAGCGAATAGATGCGCCGAGCTGCCACATGGGATACGCCGGTCGGCGCGGTAGGGGAGAGGGCCAAGGCGGCCTGGCGGCCGGAGGAGAGCCGATCACGACTTTGGAATGGGGCCGGTGCGCGGTGTCATGGGAGGCATAGGAGAATGAGCCGCGAGCCGCAAGCCGCCATAGCGCCGCCGCGTTGTGCGCACTGACACGACGCCGCGGCAAACTCAGATCTCGCCTTCCCCACCCGCAAGCCCAAAAAGGGATCTCGGCCTGAATCTCGGCCACCACCCCCGCCGCCCGCCCTTCTGCTCTCTCCACGCCACGCAAGCCACGGGCAAAACGCGTAAGCGCACGCGTGCATACCGGCACACATGCATCGGCATGTGCCGACTCGCATGGCATGGCCATATGGCCGATGGTGTGATGCACGTCGTGCCACTACTACAGGATCTAGCGGTGGGCGGCTCGGCGCTCACTCCGACCTCCGAACATGAGCCGAGACCTTCAGGGACGCCCGACCACGCCGGCTTCTCTTTCCCTTGACCTCGAGGCTCAAGCGAGGCGTCCCCTCGAGCCGCTGACACAGCGCCAATCGCCGCGCGCCGAGCCCCACGTCCTGCAGCAGATCCGGGCGGCAACGACGTGCCTGCGCTCCCCGCCCCGCCCTCCGAGCGCTGGTTGGCGCCCACGCCGAGAGCGGCGAACCGTGACGTTCCTGGCGTTCCGCTAATTGGGAAGAGGCCCAGGCCTGTGCACGGAATGCGGCGGAAGCGGATGGTTCCGGCGCGGCGTACGCCGAAGCACCAGTCGGGGCCGAATGCACACCTCATGATAAGCCTCGACGCATGCACGCATGGGCTCGCAGCTGCATGCGTCCACGTACCCACGTTGGGAGAAGGGCTGGGAGAGGGGCGCAGCGCGGCGCAGCACTGCATTCCCCGGTGCCATTCAGACGGCCCGGAATTATGCTTCACCACGCGACATGAATGGCCCGCTCTCCCGGCGCTATTGGCAGATCCCACCGCTGGCCGCTGGCCTGCGTCTGCGTTCTGCTCGGCTGCGTCGCCCGTCTCCTCCTTCTCCCTGGCTGCGATCTGCGCTCCCGCGGCGCAGCCGCGGCTGCGCATCCGATCTGGAGCGGGCGAACCGGGATTAAGCTTGTTTCGCCGATCAGTGGCTGTGCGCGTTCTGCTGCGCCTGATGCGCAGGGGCTGGGCTGGGGACAAGCGTCTGAGAGCTGGGCCGCTGGCGATGCTTGTCCGCGCAGGGCACCAGGACCTCGGAAGTGCGCGTGCTCGCCTGACGATGCTGCGGCACTGCGGAATGGGCGACGGCATGGGCCCACCGCAGCGCGCAGTCTAATTAAAGAAGCCGCAGAAGGAACCTGAACTTGGCCGCAGGGGAACGCCATTCGCAGCGGGACTGGTCTGCGGAACAGAGCAGCTGGTGCGGAGCGTCAGTTCGACGGCTTACTGATGGTTCCAGGATCGAGCCGCAGCGAAGCGCGCACAGTCGAGGGACTGACGCTGCCTTCAGGAGAGCGACACGGGCACTGGGGCGGGCAGTTGGCGGGCACGCGGACAGTGGAGTCAGCGGTGAGTGGCGATGGGGCTCAATGTCCGAGGTAAGACATACTCGTTCACCTGAGACATGCACTCTCCGACTCGGTCTCGGGGAATCCACCTCGGCCTCGGCATCCCCGATCGCTGCACAAGCCCGCCCAGCCTCGGCCGTTTGAAAGCCGCGACGGTCTGAATGGAGTGGCAGGTCGTGCTCGCCTGGAGGCACGCGCTTCTTTCTTCTAACCAACACGCTTCGCCGCGATCTCCATCTCTGCCTGTACCAGCGACATCGAGATCTGACCCTCTGACGGATCTGACACCTTCCGCGGCGCCGAAACACGCCCAATCCACGCCACCTCCGCGTGTCAAATGCGATGCCGATGCACCCCCGACAAGCCTCCCGCTTAGCTCAGTGGTAGAGCGCGTCACTAGTATCCAGCACGGCGAGGATCATGACGAGGCCAGTCGTTCAAGTCGGCTAGTGGGAAGCAAGCGCCAAGCGCATCTTTTGGTTGGCGGCTGGATTGGGCGGTGTTGGGCAGGGTTCGGGGTGCGAGCGGCGGGGCGAGGGCGCGATCGCGATGGGGCGAGCCGGAAGCCGGGGACCGAGCGGCGTGACGGTGGCCGCGATGCGGTGGCGCGGTGCGAGGTGGGAGCCAGATCTGGGGCTTGCTTGGCGGTGGCAAGCTGGCAAGTGTCCGTGCGGATGGCGAGGGGGTGCGAGGGTGTCAGCATTGTTGACGCTGGAGGAGGCTGCCGAGGGTCGTGCGCTCGTGAGACCGATCGCCGACGGAGATGAGCCGATCCCACGATCGGGTGCGAGGTGGAATCTGCGTGACGACGCGAGTGCGAGCAACGGGCAGGGCGTGTGGAGGACGTGGAGGCTTGGCCGATCGAACACGACGTGGCCATCGTCTGCAGTCTGCAGTCAGAGTGCGAGGTGAGGCTCACGGAAGACGGCACCGTCGCCCCTCATTACCCCCCTCACTGCGCTGGTTAGTCTCCATGGTAAGCCGCGCGCCCGTGCACCATCAGTCGGGTAGTGACTTCTTCACTCTTCATCACGTGTATGGTACAGCTTCTTCCATTTTACTGTTCCGCCGTTTTACATCTGGCCGAACTTCTGCTCCTTGTCGGCGATGGGGAAGTCGCTCCCGGTGGCGCCCTGGGCGTTAGCGGGTTCTTGGCCTTCGCGACTCACCTTGTACTTGTCGCGGATCATGTCCGAGATGACCTCGTCCTTGGCCTGCTCGGCGGCCGACTCGTTGTCCTGGGGGCCCTGGCCCATGACGTGCTGCTGGACGAGGTCGACGCCTGGGGGAGGAAGGTGGAAGGCAGTGGGAGGGGAGGGGTGGGGAGAAGGGTGGAGAGTCCAGAGGAGGGGGGAGGGAGGTGGGAAGATGGGAGGAGGTGGGGTGGGAAGGTCGCGTCAGCTCCGTCCTCACGAACAGGCGATCCACTCACCCTTGTCGAGGTAGTCCTCATTGGCCTCGCCCTGGGCGCCGCCGCCGCCCATCGAGTTGAGCTTGTCGCCGAGGTTGCCCTGGCCCGAGGTGAGGCCCGAGACGACTGTCATCAGCGGGGAAGGTAGAGGGGCACTCACGACCGCCGAGGCCGCCGCCGCCGCCCTGCTGCTGCTGGCCCTGCTGCTGCTGACCCTGCTGGCCCTGCTGGCCGCCGAGCTGGCCCGCCGCGTTCTTGAGGAAGTCCATGATTGAGTGGGAGGTGGTTGAGGGGTGGTGGTAGAGGTTGAGAGAGAGAGAAGTTGTGAAGTGGAGATGCGGATGAGGATGAGCGTGTGACTGCTTAAGACCTTAAGAGCCTGAGGTCACTGGATCTGTGGGTAGCGTCGATCAACTGCGCGCTCGCCACGACGACCGCAGCGTGACGATCGAGGGTGGGCCATGACATCATGCCGTCAGCCAAGACCACGCTCAATTAGCCCCCGACGCGCGTCATTCTCATTCGACCCGCGAGGACGCTCGCCTGCTGCCCTCCCTGTATGATGCTGGATGGACAGGAGATTGCAGGTGATTGCAGGTGAGACATGCAACATGCGGCAATTCGCTGCAATACATCTCCAGTGCAACAGAGGCATGAGGCTGGAGAATCGGAGGAGGATGAGAATGAGGGTGCGTCACAGGCGTGGCAATTGCGATCGGTGCTCCTGACTTTATCGACATCCGGCCCGACATCCGTACTCGAGTACTGGAATCCTGCAGGAATCGGGATCGACACTGAGCACTGACGCTGTGCAACTGACCATGCATGCACGGCCACCGACGCTGGGGAGCGCTGAACGGCTGACCTTGCGAGCAACACAACGAGCATATCAGGATCTACAGCTAACACTCAACTGGCACTATCAACGGGCCCCCTCTGACTCTGACTCTGATCGTGCGCGCCTAGTCGTGGTGCGCAACCCCCCAAGCCTCCGCCTGGAAGCGCGCCACGTCTGCCGTCAGCCCGCCCACCCCCCACTCACGACCAGGGCACATGTTGCGCGTGCCGCGCGCGAGGTCGCTCGGCCGGGCGCACACCTCGCCCGTGGCGCGGTCCACGATGATCTTGCACGTCTCGGGCGGCGACGGCCCGAGGTTGAAGCTGGTCAGCGCGGCCGGACGGGAGCTTACTACCACGCAAAGGCGGGGGCGCAGGCGGCCCACACCTCGTCGGCGGTGCGGAAGTTGGGGAGCGCGGGGACCGGGGGCGCGGGCGCGGGGGAGAGGTGCGTGATGGGGAGCTGGGCGGCCGGGGGGCGCGGCGTGTCCTGCGAGAGGGCGTCGGGGGTGGCCGTGGGGATCGCGTCGGGGGCGGCCGTGTTGATCACGGGAGTGGCGGTGGGGATGGGAGTGGCGGTGGGGATGGGAGTGACCGTAGGGATGGGAGCGGTGATGGACGCGGGCGCGGGCGCAGGGATCGACGTGGGGATAGACGCGGCGGAAAGGTTGAGCGAGTCCGACGCGGTGGTGATGGGCGCCAGACGCGAGTAGGCTGGCGGGGCGGAGGTCTTGGTGGTGGCGAAGCGGGGCGCGTCCGTCGACGGGCGAGGCTCGCGGAGGGCCGCGCCACGGGTGCGGTTGGGGGACTCGGAGGCCGCGGGGAGCTGGGCGGCGGTGAGGGTCGGCACGGGGCGGGTGTTGGCGCCGTCGCGGTGCGGGGCGAGGATGCGGCTGCGGGGGGGCGTGAGGCTGGGGGTCTGGGTGGCAGGGGTCGCGTACGCGTCCATGATGGGGCCTTGGGTGTTCGAGGGGGTAATGTTGGTCTTGGTCTGCTGGCCGGAGATGTCCGCAGGCGAGGCGGAGCCGCCGCTGGGGCGGGCGTCGTTGATCTGCGGGGCGTTGGCCTCGGCCTGACGGGGGGTGAAGCCCGGGGGAACAGTGCCTGTGGGCGGCGCGGGGGTTCCGTTCTGGGTGCTGAACTGCCCGGTGGTGGCGCTGGAGTGCGTCGGGGCGTTGATCTGGGTGCTGTTGCGCCCCGAGAGCATGGCCGCGTAGCTGCCGTTGGTGGCAGCAGTGGCGTAGCTGACGGTGTTGCCGTTGCCGTTCTTGGTGCCGTTCTTGGTGCCGTTGGCCTGCACGCCCAGCTTGGTCGACGCGTCCATCGTGGATGTGGTGTGTGTGGGTGGGTGGGTGTAGATGGGTGTAGAGGATGGGTGTATTGGATGGTGAGGTGTATGGGATGAGGTGAGGTGTATGTGAGGAGAGGAGGAAGAGGATGGGGACGCGTAAAGTACGCGGGCGGGGAAGGTGATGGGTCGACTGGCGCGCGGCGCGAGGCAGGCCGCGTGCGCGTGGGTGCGGCGTGGGGGTGGGTGATGGCGGCGAGGGGGTGGAGAAGCGCGTTCGGCGTGTGGCAGTGTGGCGGCGGCATGGTTTGTGTTTATTGTGTGCAATTTTGGGTGTACCGCGCCACACGTGTGTGCAAAACACACGGGCAGCGCTGCGAGAGTACTGCATGCATGGAGTGCGGACGTGCATGGCCAGGTGCGGACTGTTAGGGGACGTAGGAAGGTGAAGGGGCGACGGCGAGATGCCCGTCAGTGTCAGGTCAGGCCAGCAACATCAGCAATCAGCAATCAGCAACATGGATCGGTGTTCATTCTACTTCTACGGTAGATGGTGCAGGTGGTACAGGGTACAGGGGTACAGAGCGGTGCGGCGGAGGGGTGTATGCTGTGATGTATGCGTGGCGATGTGTGCGTCTTCTCGTGCTCAGAACTCGGCGTCGGTGCGGAACACGCGGCGGTTGATCTGCCCCTCGTTGAACGAGTCGGAGCGTGCGCGTCCGGGCGTCGCCGACCGGCTGACATTGGCCATCTGGTACGCGCTGACGCGCGACTCGAAGAAGTTGGCCTTGCCCTGCAGGCTGATGAGCTCCATCCAGTCGAACGGGTTCGTGGCATGGTACATCTTCTCGTAGCCGAGCGCGACGATCAGGCGGTCCGCCACAAACTCCATGTACTGGCACATGGACTGGGGTCAGCACTGTCTTTCGGCCGAAACCCACGCCAGCGTTGATGCCGATCAGGGCGCACGGCAGCGCGTCCGTCAGGAACTCCTTCTCGATCTCCACGGCCTCGCCGACGATCCGGTGGACCTCGGCCTGCGAGCAGCGGTGCTTGAGGTACTGGTAGAGGAGGCAGGCAAAGTCGGTGTGCATGCCCTCGTCGCGCGAGATGAGCTCGTTCGAGAAGGTCAGGCCGCGCATGAGGCCGCGCTTCTTGAGCCAGAAGATGGCCGCGAAGGACCCCGAGAAGAAGATGCCTTCCACACACGCAAACGCGATGAGGCGTGTGCGGAATGGCATCTCGGGCGTGATGTACTTGAGCGCCCAGTCGGCCTTCTTCCGGATACACGGGACTACGGTCAGATAAATCCGAACGGCCACTCGGTGACTCACTCTTCTCCATGCCCTTGAACAGGAAGTCCTTCTCGTCCGTCTCCTGGACATACGTCTCGATGAGAAGCGAGTATGTCTCGGCGTGGACCTGCTCGATCATGGTCTGGAAGGCGTAGAAGGCGCGCGCCTCGGCGATCTGCACCTCCATCGAGAACATGGAGATGAGGTTCTCGCCGACGATGCCGTCTGAGGAGGCGAAGAACGCCAGGATGCCTGATGTCAGCTTACGAGGTCGCAGGAGCTCACGGAGGATGAAGTAGCGCTCGTTGTCGGTCAGCTTGCCGTTCCAGTCATGCAAGTCGTTGCCGAGGTCGAGCTCTTCAGCGGTCCAGAAGCTCGCCTGTGCCTGCTTGTACGCGAGCCAGATCTGCTGTCAGCTTGCGCCGTACTTATGGAAGCTCACCTCTCGGTACTTGATGGGGAAGAGCACGAAGCGGTCCTCCGTCTCGCGGAGGATGTCCTCGTCCTCTTCTTCTGGGAATCGCCGTGCCACCGCGAGCGTATCTGAAGGTCCGACCTTCTTGTCGACCGCGGCCTCGTGCCCGTTGCCGGTTGGGACGGATGGGGGGTGGGAAGTATGCCCGTTGGTAGCGCTACCGTTCACCGCCGGGGTGGAGTCCTCGAGCTGGACGCGGGCCATCATGTCAGATACCCGCCTGTCGTAGGGTGCGCGCTGCTTGTCGATGCGGATGACCTCTGCGAGGTCGTCGGCGCTGGTGGCAGCGGAGCGGACAGAGGAGGAAGACGCTGTCCTGGACTGCGGGGGGAGGGCGGGGAGCTGGAGGTGGTGGGGCTGTGGCGACAGGATGCTGGTCATGCTGACGCGGTCGGCTGTGTTCGGGGGGGAGGGTGCTCGCCAGCGAGCTGTCTGTCGCGGATGGATGGTCGGGTCAACCGGGGTCGGCGGTGTCGGCGATGTTGACGGCAGGTGGGAGGAAGGTGAGACAGTGCGAGTTGGGTAGTTGCCAGGTACGATCAAGTCCAGTCAACTCTTCAAATCGTCATGTCAATGTCGGGTGGCAAAGCTTATTATCTCATCACGTGACCACCATGCGATCTGCGCGTGGGACCCCTTCCTTGCAGGGTGACTGATCCCTCAAAAGTCGGGAGATGCGGAGATGCTGTTCCTCCACTTTCACTTCCCACAAAATGAGCGTGAGCATCTGCAGATGTCCCATGCTCGCCCCGCGCCTCCGCGGCGCGGCAATCCAGTTCCGCGCCCTGCACGTTTCCGCCGCCCTCCGCGCGGACAAGCCCATCGCGGCTACGAACTGGGGCGCGCCCCCGCCCAAGCCCAAGCCCGCGGTCGGCGCGACGAACTGGGGCGCACCCCCCGAGCGCAAGCCACCGCAGCAGCGGCCGCGGCGCGACGGGCCACGCGACGGGCCGCCCCGTCGGCGTTGGGACAGCGAGGATGGTGGCGGCGGGAACAGGCCACGAGGCGGGCAGGACGGCGGCAGCTTCGGCATGGGCGGAAATCGGGCACGCCGCGATGGCGGCGGGCGGCGCGACGACGGCGGCATGGGTGGACCTCGTGGCCCCCGTCGCGACGATGGCATGGACCGCGGGCCCCGAGGACCCCGGCGTGACGATGGCGGGATGGACCGCCCCCGTGGTCCGCGCCGCGATGACGGTGGCATGGGAGGACCCCGTGGCGCGCGCCGCGACGATGGCGGGATGGCACGCGGCGGTGACAGGCGGCGAGGCCCACAACGCGACGGTGGCCGCGACGGGCGGGACCGAGACGGCGCCCCGCCGCTCGCGGCCACGAAGTGGGGCCGCGCCGACGGCGAGGACGACACCCTCGCTCGCAGCAACCGGGCAGACGATGCTCCCCGGTCCAGGTTCGACTTCGAGGAGGCCGAGGACGACGACGACCGCGGGCGGCGACGCCAGCAGGCCGCGTCGCGCTCCCTCCTCAACGCGCACCGCGAGGAGGCCGAGCTGCCGCCCGCGAGCCACCGCAGCGTCAAGGAGAAGAAGAAGAAGGGCGAGCGCTTCAACAAGCGCGAGTGGGTGCTCGACGAGGAGAACGACGCCGAGCTCGAGGAGATGGACAACCTCAAGCGCATGCAGGAGGAGAAGGCTGCGCGCGCGCGCGCCAAGGCCGCTGCCGAGGCGCGGAAGGCGCGCGAGGCGCTCGAGAAGGACGTCTACATTCCCGGCAACATTTCGGTCGCGCAGCTCGCGGACAAGTTTGGCGTCAAGGTCCTGCATCTCCAGCGCAAGATGATCGAGCTTGGGATGAGCGAGGAGGTGCGCAGCTCCGCGTTCCTCCTCAACGCGGACGACGCGACGTCCCTCGCCCTCGAGTACAACCTCAACCCCATCATTGACAGCGACAGAGGCTACGACATCTACCCCGAGCCCGAGGCCGACCCGAGCACATGCCCGCTGCGGCCCCCTGTGTGAGCTTTCTCGATGTCAAAGGCAGCTGACCCCAGCGTCACCATCATGGGACATGTCGATCACGGCAAGACGACGCTCCTGGACGCGCTGCGTCACACTTCCGTGGCGGCTGGCGAGGCGGGCGGCATCACACAGCACATCGGTGCCTTCTCCGTCCCGCTTTCGTCGCTGCAGAAGGACGCCGACTCGGACGCGACCATCACGTTCCTCGACACGCCCGGCCACGCCGCTTTCACTGGCATGCGTGCGCGCGGCGCCAGTGTCACCGACCTTGTTGTCCTGGTCGTTGCTGCCGACGACGGCGTGATGCCCCAGACCAAGGAGGTCATCAACCTCGTGCAGAAGGAGGGCGACAATGTCGGCCTCGTCGTCGCGATCAACAAGTGCGACAAGCCGCAGATCGACGTCGACAAGGTCAAGGCCGGCCTCGGTGCCGAGGGCGTCATCCTCGAGGAGGACGGCGGAGACATCCCCTCCGTGCGAGTCTCGGGCCTGGCCCGCCTGGGCCTCGATGACCTCGTCGAGACGCTCGCCACTCTCGCCGAGGTGCGTGACCTGCGCGCCCGCCAGGACGGCAAGGCCGAGGGCTGGGTGCTCGAGTCGCACGTCGACAAGGGCCTCGGCACCGTCGCGACCGTGCTCGTCACCCGCGGCACGCTGCGCGACGGCTCTGCGATCGTCGCGGGCAACACCTGGGCCCGCGTGCGCACCATGACCGACTCGGCGGGCAACCCCGTCTCCGAGGCTGGGCCGGGTACGCCCGTGTCCGTGACTGGATGGCGTGATGTGCCGACTGCCGGCGACCAGCTCCTCGAGGCACCGTCCGAGGCCAAGGCCAAGGCGTGCATCGACAACCGCATCCGCGACGAGGAGCGCAAGCAGATGGCCGAGGACGCCGAGGTCATCAACATCCGCCGGCAGGAGGACCGTCTCCGCCTCGAGGCAGAGCGCGTCGAGGTCAAGGCCGCCAAGGACGCCGGTCTCTCCGTCCAGCAGGCGCTGCACAATGCGCGCCGCCTCGCGGCCGAGTCGGCCGACTCGGGACGCAAGGAGCTGCGCCTGATCATCAAGGCGGACGTGAGCGGCACCGTCGAGGCGGTCGTGGGCAGCCTGAGCGCGATCGGGAACAAGGAGGCGGGCGTCAAGATCGTGCACACGGGCGTGGGGCCCGTGACGGAGAGCGACGTGATGCTGGGCGACGCGGCGGACGGCACCGTGATCGGGTTCAACGTCGAGTGCCCGCGCGCGATCCAGAGCGCGGCGACGGACGCCGGCGTCCCCGTCATCACCGACTCGGTCATCTACCGCCTCATCGACAATGTGCGGGGCCGCGTCGCCGCCCTCCTCCCGCCGCGCATCGAGACGCGCGTCATCGGCGAGGCGACCGTCTCCATGATCTTCCCCCTCAAGAGCGGGCGCAAGGTCGTCAAGAACATTGCCGGGTGCAAGGTCATGAACGGGACGGTCGCCAAGGCCGACAAGGTGCGCGTGCTGCGCGACCGCGAGGTCGTGTTCGAGGGCATGATGGACACGCTCAAGCACCTCAAGAAGGATGTGCTCGAGATGCGCAAGGGCACCGAGTGCGGGATTGCGCTCGAGGGCTTTGACGACATCCGCGAGGGCGACCAGATCGTCACCTTCCAGACGTTTGAGGTCGCGCGCGAGCTCAACTAGCCGCGCTCCACGGAGCACACCCCTCTTGGACTGTACTACTCATAGACATTACATCGCATACGCATCATCATGCATATCATCCTCTCTCCAGGCACGTGTGGTGGCGGCCGCGACGCTGGCAAGGGAGACAGTGCTCGTCATCTCAGGTATGGAGACTGGGTCTGACCGCCACAGCATACCGGACGGAGGCGGCCGGCGGCAACGCGGTGGACCCGACGGCACGTCGGCAGCCGCAGGTGATACGCCCTCCTCCGCGACGTCTAGCGGGCGTGCATCGTTGCTTCTCGTTTGGAGCTGCGGCCACGTCGATGGCGGGTACAAGGCGGAAATACGTCTCGGCAGACGCTGACGAACGTTCTATCCAGGCACGCCCCGCCCCCTGCCCCCGGAAAGCGGTGCAATCGCAGCAGTCATTAACCTCCACACCTCCCACCCGTTCTCCATCACACTCTTGCCATGGTGTACGACCCCGCGTCCCCCTCCTCCGCGGCGGCGAGCATGCTCGACGCCGCGATCCCCGAGCCGCCCCCGTCCTACGCCGACGTCGAGGCCGAGTCGTCCGCCGGCCCGAGCACGGGTGGCGAGTGGCCCGCGTCCCTCACCCCGCTGTTTACGGGGCCGCCGAACGCCGAGCCCCTCATCTCGCAGGACCGCGCGGCGGCGCTGCCCGAGATCGTGACGACCAAGATGTTCAACCGCTACGAGACGGCCGACGCGCGCCTGCAGAACCGTAAGTTGGCTGCACCACCTCCGTCTCCCACACTCGGCCTCCACACTTCGCTCCCCTATCCTTCAGCATCTATGGATGTCCTCCAACGTCCCATGCGCACGTTCAGAACCCCCTCTGCCCGTTCACAACCCCCTCTGCCCCTGCACACCGCCCTCCCCCCACACAGCCCCTGCACACCGCCCCTTCGTGCGCCCGCACCGCCGCTCTCATCTGCGCCTCCCCTCGCTTCCCACCGGATCCGCGCTGACCCCAGCCGCCGCGCTGTACGACTTCGTCCGCGCCGAGGCCCTCAAGGCCCCGACCGTCAAGGTCCGCGCCGCTGCCTTCCACTGGGAGACCTCGGCGCGCACGCAGCTCGTCGTCGAGCGCGGCGTCCCGCGCCAGGTGCAGGCGGGCCAGCGCTACCGCGTGACCGACTTCGACTTCCAGATCGACCTGTCCAAGGCGGTGGCGCACGAGTCGAACAGCGCCAACATCTCCCTCTTCACGCTGCCGACGACGATCCCCGCGCGCCGCGGCACCCTCGGGCGCAGCTACGGCGCGTCGATCGCGCCGTTCCCGGGCGCGCGCACGATCGGGCGCACGCCCACCCGCGCGGAGAAGGGGCGGTGGGACGCGTACGCCAAGTTCCGGCACGAGCGGGGCCGCGCGCCGTGGAGCGACATTGCGGACGACGAGGAGTTCTGGGCCGGGTACAACCGCGAGGGGCGGGGGATCGCGCTCGGCGGGCGCGAGGACGAGGAGGCGCTGCTGAGCTCGCAGCCCGGCGAGCACGAGACGGCGCTGCGCGCGTGGTGCGAGGCGTACTGCGCGGACGCGGGGCCGATGAAGCTCTTCCGGCTCACCAAGACGGTGTATGGGTGGGACATTGCCGCGCTGCGCAAGGCGATCATGGGCGCGATCCACTCGACGGGCTACGTCGCCGAGGACGAGCAGAGCGTCGTCGTCGACATTACCGTGTCGGACGGGGACGTCGTCGTGCGCCCGCCCAACTTCCTCTCCAAGTACTACTACGGCTCGGGCGGGCTGCACGTCCTCCTCATGATGCTGTTCTGGTGGGCCGTGCCCCTCCTCTGGCTGTGGCAGCGCCTCGACCCCCGCGCCGGCGGGCCGTACGAGGTCGCCGTCGCCGCGTACGGCATGAAGGTGTACCCGCCCCTCCCCAACACGTTTAGGAACGAGTCGACCGAGCAGGCGCAGCACCGCCTCGCGTCGCTGTTCAAGACTCACCCCGAGATCCCTACCAACCCCCGCCTCCAGCGCGGCCCCAAGGGCGTGCACTACCTCCTGGGCGAGCGCGAGGGGCAGTGGTTCCGCGAGTGGGAAGAGCGCATCCGCATGGCTGTGCGCATGCGCCACGTCGGCGAGCTTGAGAACCCCCGTGTGATTGACGACGGGATGGAGGGGCCCGAGCTCGACGGATACACCGAGTAGACTGTAACCCATACACGTTTGTTGTC
Source organism: Cutaneotrichosporon sp. PK4640 (assembly GCA_023630115.1). Lineage (NCBI taxonomy): Eukaryota > Fungi > Basidiomycota > Tremellomycetes > Trichosporonales > Trichosporonaceae > Cutaneotrichosporon > Cutaneotrichosporon sp. PK4640. The sequence goes on along the minus strand of JAMALN010000389.1, from coordinate 20,178 downwards.
TTGTTTCATGTGATGTCTTGTTCGTCTGCCAGTTGCATGGACACGAGAGCGGACCGTAAGGGTGTCAAGCTCTCCGTGTCGCCGCTCTTGACGTCCCTCTGCCTCCACTGACGAGCCGCAGGTACACGTATTCGTAACGTTCCTAAGCTGTATCCATGACTGAGGAATACAAGACAGTGGCGTTCGCCTCCTAATTCTGAGAACGCTTCTGAGAACGCTTCGCTTTAGACCAGCCGTACTTTGGAGACGACAGCGACCCCTCCTCTGCGACCACCTCGGCCCATGTAACTTTCTTCCGAGACGACTGCCGCTCACCGGCGATGGCGGGTTGGTCGTTGCGACTCTCTCCAATGATTGTGCGGGAGGAGCGGATGTCCGATGAAGGCCCCGAATCGTTGCTGGCGCTGTGTTCTTGAGCAAGATGAGAAGTGGGTGACGGAGTGACGGGGTTGACGTCTACGACTGCATTGGCGCTCGAGGGACTGTCATCCGTCCCACTGTTGCTGTTGACAAAGTAGATGTTGAACGTCTTCCTGGCTATGTCGAGCGGAACTGGTCATCAGCTCAACACAAATTACCCTTGCACTTCGTGCTTACTCTCTCGTCTAGTATCCTCCACTTGGTTTGATGCTTCGGGGCGGTTCTGAAGGCAATACACCGAGAGAAATGGGCGTGGACCTTCGCCACAACTCGGGTAGGAAGAGAAAATCGGGCTTGGCTTGAAGATTTTGCCAGTTTCGGCACCCCTGAGGTCGTTGGGGTACTGGATGCCGTAGACGCAATCGTGGTTGGGGCCCAAGCGCCAGATGTCGCCGTGCCACTTCATCATCGTGGTGGTGGTGACCGGAGGGCTGAAACTGACCTCGGTTTTCTGGATGTCGGGCACTTGGTCATAAATCAGAAGGAGAATGCTTCCTTTGATCTTGACGTGGGAGCGACATTTGAGGAGGGCGCATGGAGTGGTCGTAAGCTCATGCCGGTGTCCAGAGCAGACGATCGAAGTCTCGTCGATCTGCGGGCCTGAGATCGCGTCCCAGTTATTCAGGATACCAGTTGTTGAACGAATCCCGACGTATAGGTCTTCGGTGATCCACTCGGGGTAGAGGGGCGTAAAGTTTTCCTCGCAGTCGCAGACGCCGATTCTGTGAACTTGAATGGCGAAGAGGTCATGGAAAGGTGTCTGGGATGCTTCGTGGCTTGTTATGATCTTGTCGAGGTGCTGGACGAGACCATTCACCAGTAGCACCTCAAGGCGAACAGACGGGTCGTCTTCGATGCCGAGAGCAAGCTACCGTGCAACTGCTGGTCAGCTTTGGATACCATACAAAGGTAGGTGGTCACATACCCTCTTGGGCATGTAGAATAATGCCCGTGGGAACATCTTCGTGCCAGGTATCCACTTCGTTGAAGAAGCGCCGGAGGAAGGGGACGACGGGGTCCTCGGAAGGAAACTCGGAACTCTCAACGAGATGTTTAAACTGGGTGCAAGCGAGGAAGCGGAGAAGCACGAGAAGAAAGCGGGCCGCGTGGGTGGGTCCTAAGATCTCATGGCTGGGCACCTCCTCGCTCTCGATGGACGTGGAACATGCCGACTTGTGGTGACCGAGAGAGTTCGGGAACGCATTTGACTTGGGGGAAGGGGGCTGAGGCGCTGCTTGAGCTGCGTTCTTCGAAAGAAAGGGATCGGAGCAGGAGGGACGGTCAGATGGTGGTCCCAAAGCCGAGGAGGGAAGGGAGTGGTGTCGACTGCGACGTTGATTAAACGCAGAAGGACGTGCAGCCGGGAGTTCCGCCGGGGTGGATTTCTTGGCGTTCCCCCAAGAGCCCTTCTGGGATATGCGATGAACCTCCTGGGTTGTGGAAGACGGGGAAGTGGTGTCTGCGGCCCGGGGCGAGGAAGGCATCGTGGTTGCTCGTTGTGCTGGCGATAGGAGGTTTGGGGGCTACAAGAGTCGTAGTGGTGCAAGGCAAGACAGGGGAGTGGTATGGACGGGGGTGGGGATGGGGGGGTTACAAGAGCGGTGAAGAGGAGACTGTATAACTGGAGAGGAGAGCGGTGTGAAGAAGAGATGTGAGGCCCCTCTCCTTATATCTCTCCCAGAGGGCGAGGAAGGTCAGATGACGTGTTGCAGCTTGTCGTTGGTAGCAACGCCTGAGTGACTGTGGTAACAATGTGGCATTCATTGCTGCGCACCAACGTGCTCAGGTTTGACGACGTTCCTGAGGCGGGCTTTCCGGCAGCTCCTGTCCACTCCCCACCAGGTACTGCAGGTTACTCAAAGCGCGTCTCTACTACCTACACTACAAGCTCTGGCGTTCCATCGCCTGAGACTCCCACAGTTTCCTGCGCCGCTCGCGCTCGCGCCGTCCCGGCCTTTGGGTGACTGCGGCTTTTGATGGTCCAGCTGGTGATTCGTCGGATGTCTCAAGTGCAGCAATACCGTCTTGGCCACTCCCTTGCATGGGTCCCACTGAGGAGCTGAGCCCGGGTGAATCTTGGCCGAGATGGGCGTTATCTGTTTCGACGGTTGGCAATCCTTCAAGAACGGTAGAGGGTGGCGGGTGAACACTGTTGGCGGGTGCATTGACGTTGCGTCGGGTTCTGCGACTCCGTCTGGTACTTCTCACTGGAGGTGTAGGACAACTCGAGGGTTTCGCCTAGGAGTCAGCAGGATTCTTGGATCTTCTTCTTGGCGCTTACCGTTTCCGTGAGGGTCTTGATTCGGTACACAGCGATTTCTGCACGAAAGTATTCTTGGCTCCCCGCTACTTCGTTGCCCCCATTGATTTTGGAACGGGGAGCTCTGACAACTCCCAATCCCGTTATGATATCCTGGTGCGGGGACGATCTGTCGCGGAAGACGATATTGCGCTGTGGGCCTAGGCTACTTACGTCTCCCATCCACCTCAGCTCCTTCGTGGGAGAGAGTTGAACGTTGAAGACGGGCCTAGTATTTTCGACATTGGGCACGTCGTCAAACACCAGCAGAAGGATTTTTCCCTCGGCTTCGAAAGAGCAATGGCGTATGATGGGCTTGGGATCATCTCGATGTATCGGACAGAGGTCGAGGGTTTCGTAATAGAGCGGGTGTTTGATCACCTCGGCGTAGCTCCGGATAGGTGTGGACGAGCGAACCGACGCGTACAGCTGTTGGGTGCACGCTCCTGGACCCCACTGAAGATACCCTGTGCAGATGCAGAGGTCGATAGTACGAACCTTCACAGTGAACAGGTCCTTAAAGGGAGTAGGAGATGTTCCGGGGTGGGAGATGATATGGTTGTCAAGGTGGTGAACCAGCGAATCCACCAGGCTGTACTCTCCCGGTGGGCGTGGCTTCCCCCAGTCCGCTACGAGCTTTTCAGCGACTGTGGTGTTAGCGATGAACCTCTGGCAAGGCTGGAAGGAAACATACCGTGTCGAGCTTCAGAAACGAGCCGATCGCCAAGTTGCGGTGGCAGGGGAAAGTTTCGCAGAAACCCAGCGAGTTCGTTGTCCGGAGTAAACACGCACTCGGAAACCAGATTCCTGAATCTTCGGGACCAGAAGAAGAGGCGAAGAAGGGCGATGAGCAGGTAGGTGGGATCGTCGAGTTCGGCGTCATCGAGTTCGGGGTCGTCGAGTTCGGGGTCGTCGGCCTCGGAACTGTGGGGCTCGTAGCTGGCATTGAGCGGGTCATTCCCGATGGAGAAGTGTGTCCCGCTGTCATCATTTGGAGAGAGTTTGGGCGGAGGTTGTAGTGCTCTGTCTTGGGAGGTGGGGAGAGGCGGCTGAGGAAGGCCGTGGGGCCTCGTGACGGAGTTTCCAGAACGACGGAGGATGGGGGCAGTTCTCCTCGGTTCGCGGAAGTAGTGGTTCATCCCCCAGGGCAGAGCTGAAGTTTGGTCGCTCGAGGAGTTGGGAGGGGGAAGGTGGGCTGGCAGTGGCGAGGACTGGGGCTCCTGGGGAAGCTGGGGGTTGTGTTTGGATGTTGAGACAGGCATGACCGATGATCGCCGTCGCCGGGTTATGAGGACTCGTGGGGTACAGGAGTGGGAGTGGTGTGAAGGAGGCGAGGAGACGGAACACAGGGTAAGGATAGGAGGGGTGTGTTAGAGGAGGGCAAAGTGAAGAAGGACAAAGTGAAGCTCGCAGTTGGCCGGTGGGCCGTGGGGAGGAATGTCACAGCTCTGTTTGACTCCGTTGTGTGATGTAGCAGTGGTAATGGCGGCGAGGGGGAAGGGATGTACGTAACACTGCTCAGCTGCTCAGCCCAAGGACACCTTCAAGAGGCAGGGAGGGTGGGGGAATTGGAGTGGCGCAGCATTGCGTTTCTTCACGGCGCTACCTCTACCTCGTTGGTGTGTCGGGGCCTTACGACTACACACAGGTAGCTTTCCAGAATTGAGGATACCTCATGACAGGAAGTTAGTAAGAAGGCGCCTCGGGTTATACTTATTTCTAAAGAAACAACGGTACAAGTGTAGAGCCTACTCATAAGCCACCGCTCTTGGTACTTGGTTGCCTCGTGCTCAGTGACGACTATGGACTGCCACCTAGATCCAACCAAAGGATGCTGCCTGGGGCGACAGGAGCTCATGCGTTTCGAGACTGCTCACCAACACGGACTCCCATTTGTTCCAATGAGGTGATGAGGTCGGCTGGGAGTCCTGCCCCTTGGCTGGCAGTAGTAGCGGCTTGACGATGTGGTTGCGCAGCGGGGTTGGCGGTGTTCGGCTCGTGGGCGCTTCGGGATGACGGAGCGACACCTGAAGGGCCGTGCCGGGAATCGGGGGTCGTCGTGTTGCCCTGACTGTGCTCTGGGATATGTTGAATCTGTGTTGGTTGGTCTGGGTGTGAGTTCACCTGCACTGGAAGTCGCATATCTGTGCTCACCTTGTTGGCTCGTGTCATGGGGGACCGCTTGATTGTTACTCTCGACGGTGTCCCTGGCTGTGTATACAGCGATTAATGGGCGAACAACTGGGTGAGGGTCTGTCGTCTGTGCTGGTGCTGGTGATGGGTCGATCCCCTTCCCGGTGATGGCGTCTCTGATGGGCCGCTTCCGCCGTTCCCGATAAACGACTTCGAGGCGGTGGGGACGAGGAAAGACCAGTGCCTCTCCCTGAAACCACTTCCTACGTGAGGAGACAGGGGGGTTGTATGAAATGTCTGTCTTTTCCAGGGAGGGGCACTTGTCAAATACCAGGAGCAGCACGTCGCCCTTGAAGTCGAAGGAGTACTCGCGGACAAGGGTGTCCTGTGTTGGGCTGCTCCCATGATTGGGGCACAGGTCGGAGGTTGAGTCATATATGGGCTCTTTCAGTATGGCGGAATAGTTGAGAAAAGCGTCGGAAGAGCGAATCAGAGCGTAGTGCATGTCGGTTTCTATCGGGGGAGATAGAGCCTCAGGTCGTTCCTCGCATTGGCAGAGCTGAGCTGTGCGAAGGGTGACTTTGAAGAGGTCGTGAAAAGGGGTTGTCGACTGTTCGGGGGCGGAGATGACATGGAAGTCAAGGTGTCCGATTAGGCCGTCCACAATGAGGCGGAAGAGGCGAATAGAGCCCTCTTCATACACCTGGCCGGGTACGAGGCTCTCAACAGCTGCGAACTCGTCAGCCATAGTTCCCCAGTGCGCTCGCCACTTACCGTCGTGAGCTCGGTTGACGAGGGGGGCTGGGAACCATCGGTAACCGCCGCTGAAGGCCCTGATCCGATTCAGGCTTTCCTGGAGAAACGGAACGATGTCGCCTCCTGGTGTAAACTGGCGTTCAAAGAGAAGGGTTTCAAAACGTGAGGGAACTAGGAGGCGAAGGAGGATGATCAGGAAGTTGACACTGTCGGAGTAAGGAATCCAATGGCGAGGATGAGACTGAGGCCCGTCCTCTTGGGGTAGCTCCGAGCTTTCGTAGTCAAAGGCTGGTTTGGAAGGAAGGGGATGAGGGGATGGGGAGGTAGCCGTGGGGTGAGGGCCGGAGGGTGTTGAGACTGGGACTGTCATTGCTGTTGGTCGCTGTTACGGTGGGTGCAGGAGACCAAGGGGAGAATGGGATGAGAGAGGGGGGCTATGGCAGTAGTCGGAGGGAATAGGTCACAAGGAAGGTGGGTGTATGGTAGCGGTGAAGTATGTTGGAGGGGATGAGGAGAGTGAAGAACGAAAGTGACAGATGCGGAGGATTATATATCTCAAAGATCAGAGCGCGAAGGGAAGGTCACAGGCGTTCAGCGTGGTGCAGGAGTGACGTGTGGCTGCGGTAGCAAGATGGTATTCAGTGCTGCGCAACTATCCAATATCCGTTATACCGTAGCTCGCCCCGATCACGCGGCGTGCGCATGACGAATCTGAGAATCCTGCGGCCACCGTAGGCCGGCGTCCGGGCTGGAGTGCTGCGGCGATGGGGGGATGCCTGGGAAGCTACCAGATCCCAGGTCCTTTAACGTGCCACTGGCCGATCACCCGATGGGAGAAGGATAGTGGGGCCGCGTGGATGCACAACACTGCTCCTTCCATTGCCTAGTGTCCAATGTGAGCAAGTGCAGAGCTCGACCCTGACCAGCTATGCCGAAGTCGAGCTACATCACTATCCCTCCAGTTACGGGCAGCTCACTCCCCCTTGCCCGTTTCTGGTGGTGGCCAGGCTGAACCTCCCCACCGCGACAGGGCGTCAGGGTTGTCTAAGAGCTGACTCCGTGGCGGTTTGGAGAAAGAGGGCGGGATATTTTGGTACACGATGGCCATGCACACGCGTAAAAGGAGAGCGAACGCGTCAGTTACGCATGAAGTGCCACATGCACTGGACAGGAGTGGGGTGGCTGACCTCCACCGGATAGGAAATGGCTATGCGTGCCTGGCGATTTGCCACCCATGCCACCGAAACGGGATCAAATACCCCGCAGTCGCCTGTTGTTACTATGCGCAGTCACCCAACTCTCCCACCCACCTTCCCTCTACTCGTCGTGCTCCCCATCAAACACTCTCTCCTCCCCACCCCGCCTGTGAACAAGGATACCAAGGGACGACGCCGAGCCCACCTGGTCGACACACGCTGGAACAGGTCCGTGCGCCATCGCCAGCCCGAGACGCGGTACCTCTCGACCTCCGTCCCCGGCCCACCTCCGGTGGAGCTCGGCGTCTAGTGCAAGCTCGAACGCCTCTGTACCACCTCTGTCTCACCTTCCCTCTTGGTCCTCCTTCTCCCCACCTCACCCCACCCCTTCCGTTCCCCTGACGCCGCGCCGAGATGCTGCGGTCAGTCCAGGTCCAGGGCGGACCCCCGGGCGGACCCCCGGATCGACCGAACCGGCCATTAACCGTGAGTGTCCATCTCCGCTTCGCTGATCCCCAGGTCAAGTGCTCATTTGATAGCACGACGCGGCGCGTGCAGTTCCCGAGCGCTAAGACCTGTCGCCTGGAGTCGCTGAAGGGACGAGTGAGCTTCACGACGTGTGGATGGCAGCTGACGGCAGGTCAAGGAGGCATTCTCCCTCTCCGACCGGCCCCCGTTCTACCTCGCATATACCGACGACGATGGGGAGGTGTACCCAATTACGACGGAGGAGGACCTCACCGAGGCGATCCAGTACTTCTTCTCGGGCGACGACGACCACAGCATCCGCGGCTCGGAACGGGGTCTCGCCCTGCCAGTCCAGAAGATCACGCTGAGAGTCGACGTCGTGGTCGAGTACGACGGGCTGAGCTTGAGTGACTCGAGCAGTATCACGTCTCTGTCACTCTCGACCGAGAGCGGGTGGAGCGGCTCCCGGCGCTCGGGGACGAGCGGCGCCGCGTCTTTCATCTCGTCGCGCGACGGGATAGACTCGTGGTCCGTCGTCTCGCGCGACCAAGGCGTCCCGGCCAACGGGGGCCTGAACACGAGCTACGGTTCCAGCGCCGCGGCATCGGCGTCGTCCAGCAGCTTGGGGCACAGGTCGTACTCGCATGGCTTCGCCGACCCACCCATTGACGCCTTGGCGGCGATGCGGATGTCGTCCGGACACTTCCACATCCCGCCCGCACCTGAACCAAACCCGTCCGCGCGCCGCCGACCGATGCTCTCGCCACATACTGCCAACGGCAGCTCGGGTCTCCTGCGGCCGATTTCAAGCTCGTCATCCCCATCAGCGGCGTCACCGCTGGCCGTCTCCCCTATCTCGCCCATCTCCCCCTCTGAAACCACAATGCCCCTGAGGGAAGGTGCGCCTCCACCACCACCATCAATGCTCTCGCAATCCGAGCTCGGGTCACGGTGGCTGAGGGAACAAAGCCAGCTTGCGAGCAGAGTGCCCGTCCGCGCTGTTCGGAGATACGACAGCGACAACGAGAGTCTGAGCGACGAGGAAGACATCGGCGAGATCGCCTTAGTCCGCGACGAGCGAGGCCGTGAGTGACCGTACTAGCCCCCAACTGACATCAGGTTACTATTACTCGTACCAGAGCACCGATGCCGCGTCCCTATGGTCGCGCTCGGACGAGACGTCGTCCACGTCGCGAGGAAGACCGCTGTCTCGGCTGTCTGAGACGAGCTGTACGACCGCATCTCCACCTCACACGCCCGAGCTCCAGGACGGCCCACACGGGCCGCCCATGCTGGCGCCCGACTGCTCGGCCTGCGGCGTCCGCCTCGACTATGTGCGCTATGTGTGCACAACCTGCGGCGAGGGTGACATGTGGACCGTCAACGCTGTCAAGGCACCATTCGTGCCGCGCATCGCGAGCGAACACGAGTCGGACTCTGAGGGCACGGCATGGGGCATGGCCGCGCGCGCCTCCTCGAGCGGCTCGGACGGGCAAACAGTGCACAATGGACTGCTCGGGCGTGCGGATTCCGACGCAGCATCGAACGGGAGCGCGGCTTCGCCCGACAGCTTGCGGCCCATAGACGTGGCTGGGCCAGACGGCTTCGAGGCCGCGCCGCGCGGGTACGAGCTGTGCGCAAACTGCATCGAGGGGCACGGTATTGCCCACTCCAAGGCGGCAGCCAGAACCGCACGGCAGCGCCGGGCGGGGCATATCAGACACGCATTCCGCGAGAAGATCTGGGGCACAGAGGGCTGGGTGGACGTCGGTGAGTTGAGTTACCTGGTCTTCAGCTGACACCAGAATACTCCGAGGACGCGGAGTGCACGATCTGCCACGGCCCCATGTTCCGCAGTCGGTACAAATGTGCGTTACGGTCTGTGCTGCCCGCTGACAGCAGGCGCTTCATGCCCAAAGTTCGACCTGTGTCGATCCTGCTACCAGAAAGTGCAGGAGATCCACCCAGCGCACGTCTTCCTCTCGTTGCCCGATAAACCTGTCGCGCGACTTCCCCTCCCTCCCCGGCCTAATGGGACGGCGGAGACTGCACCCGTGCGGCACCCAGGCGCGTTCTGCCACAAGTGGGTCTAGTGCCCTGCAATGCTAACATCAGCTGCCTCCAGGACATCGTCGGGCCGCGATTCCACTGTGCTGTGTGCCCCTCATGGTAAGCTTGTGTCTGTTTAAGCTACCCCGGCTGACCACAGGGATCTGTGTATACAGTGCGAGGGCATCGGCGCAACGGGGGGTGAGTCAGGCCACACGCCGGACCACATTATGATGAAGGTGAGCTTTGTTGGGTCGGAGCTTAAGCTCACCCAGATTCCCGTCCCCTTAGCATCAAACGAGGTCGAGGTCGTGAGCCGCCGCGCCCGCGATCGATGGTTCCAACAGGACTCGTCGACTGTTGCCGCGGCCCCTTCGTCGCGCTCAAGCTCGCCGACAATCGAGGCTGAGACGGTGTACGCGCCAGCACTCCGAAGCAGCGTGCGTGGTGGGCAGAGCCCATCCCTGGGCCAGAGGGCGAGCCAAGGTCGGACGACCCCGAGAACAGCGCCCGTTGTCGGTATCCGCGACGGGTTAGACCACAACGCTCGGTGCGCCAACTGTAACGAGTGGATCATGGGACGGCGCTTCCAGTGCGCCAACTGTCCCTCGGACCCGGTGCCGTACAATCTGTGCTCGATCTGCGAGTTGCGCAGCTACCGAGTGCACGACCCGAAGCACGTCTTCTTCAAATTCGACCGGCCCGTGCACATACCGCTCCAGAGTCCCCGTCCGCTCCTTCCCATCCTGGTGAGTGCCCCGCTAAAACGCGTTCCATTGCAGCTGACCTCAGTACCGCCGCCGCGCCGGCGCTGTCCCCGCGACCGCTGTGATCAACCCACGCGACCCGACCTCGTACCTCAAGCACCTCCTGCACAAGGAGACACTTTGCGACATCCACGCCGACCAGATCCGGGGCATCTGGTTGCGGTGCGCCCACTGTGCCGCCGGCTATGACATCTGCTCCGAGGCGGAGCCGATGGCCTTGGCGAGTCACGACCCAACGCACGGTGCGTGACAGGCTTTGGAGGTGTGGCTGACGGCAGTGTTTTTGGTGATCAAGTCGCGCGTCGACATGGCGCGCTTCAGCGACCTCGTCGACCCGGGAGGCGATCACTCGCGCCCTCTCCTGCAGCGGCAGGTGTACATTAGCTAATCAAAGACTTAATGCCCGTGTCTTCGTCGTCGTTTATCCATAGCTAGTCGTCTTGAAGTGATGATGGTAGATGGAAGTTTATATTACCACCCCCATTAAGGGTAAATGAACGGCGCAAGCGCCTCGGCTCGCGGGTCTACTTCGGCGACAACCCCAATCCTCAGGCACCCCGTCCGTCTGGCTTTTTCCATCGGCCCAACTGGATCATCTCTCTTCCACACTCTTCCATCCACCATGAACCCCGGGTCATCTCTGCGCGCCCTCCGCGCCCCCCTCCGCCGCACCACCGCGACCGTCTACGCCCCGACCGCCGCTCGTGCGATCTCGGTGTCTGCGCGCCGCCTCAACGAGGCCAAGGAGGAGGCCAAGGACGACAAGAAGGACAAGAAGGACAAGGAGGAGAAGAAGCGCGGGTGGGACGACAGCGCCGCCCCGCCCCAGTCGCCGTTCAAGGTGTTCCTCCGTGTGTTCAAGGAGGAGATCGACAAGAACCAGGGCTGGCAGCAGAACGTCAAGCAGCTCCAGGGCGATGTCGACAAGATGGCCGACAGCGAGGCGATGAAGAAGGCTCGCGAGATGTACGAGCGGACGAGGGTGAGTTTGTCGGCCGAGCGCTCAGTGCGCGAGCGGCTGGCGGCCACGGGGAGATGGGAGGAGCGGTGCGGGATGGGGCGGGGTGGCGGAGAAAAGTCGTGCGGGACGGTGATGGCCGCGCCGGCGATCTCGGATCGGCACGCCGCCGCCTCCCAACGACTCCGCCCCTCGTCCCTCCCCTCCCCACCTCTCGGCCCTCTGCCCTCCGACTACGGCTCTCGCTGCAAGACCCCGCTAACCCCAGATCACCAACATGATGAAGGAGAACCCGCGTCTCGCCGCCGCCGTCGAGGACCTGAAAAAGGCCGGCGTGAGCGTCAACGACGCTGTGTCCCGCGCGCTGCAGGACTCGGAGGTGCTCAAGGCGATTGCGCGCGTGTCCAACTCGGTCGCCATGTTCGCCGACCACGCCACGGCACCAATCCGCGACACCGAGGTGTACAAGGCCATTGCCGCCAGTGTCGAGGAGGCGTTTGACGACACGGCCGGCACCAACCTCCGCTACGGCGGGTTTGTGGAGAAGGAGGAGCGCCGGAGGCGGCGGGAGGCGCGCCGCCTCAAGGCCGGGAAGACGACCAAGCGGGTGGAGGAGAACCCCGAGTGAGTACGGTGCTGAGGCGGGGTGGGGCGACAGTGATGTCGCTGCCCGCTATCCGCTGTGTTGCAAGTGCCTAACTAACATGCAGAGCCGGCGAGGCGCTCGTCCTCTCGGACAAGCAGGACACGTCCTCTACGCGCTTCCAGTTCATCACGAGCAACCCGACGTACCAGCGCCTGCGTGAGGAGTACTACGAGTCGGAGAACCCGGCGGTCGAGACCATCCGCTCGATGGCATCAACGATCGCGGGGTGGTTTGACGAGAACGAGACGGCCAAGGTCATCCGCACGATCCGCGAGATGGACCCCGACTTTACGATGGACGGCTTCACCCGCGAGCTGCGCGAGTACATTGTCCCCGAGGTGGTGGACGCGTACCTCTCTGCGGACCGGGAGAGCCTGAAGCAGTGGTGCGGCGAGGCGACGTTCAACGTCCTCTGGGCGACGATGGGGCAGTACATCAAGCAGGGGCTTGTGTCCGACTCGCGCGTGCTCGACATCAAGCACGTCGACATTGCGCAGGGCAAGCTGCTCGACAACGACGTGCCCGTCTTCGTTGTGAGCTTTGCGAGCCAGGAGATCCTGCTCTTCCGCTCGGCCAAGACGGGCGAGCCCGTGGTCGGCGACGAGAACGCCGTCGAAGCGTGCCGCTACGCCATGGTGCTGACGCGCGTCCCCACCGAGGTCGACAACGAGCTCACGGGCGGCTGGAAGGTCGTCGAGATGGCGCGCCGCGGCGCCCGCAGCTTCATGTAGTTACTAGACAGCATAACGTAGGCATCTGCACCATTCTACCATCTGATCTTGTGTACGGCCGAGATTTCCGCTCCGGGCGACTTCTGGCCCGCAGCACACTCCAACCCTGGTGTGCTTCCGCGAACCTTGTTGCGCCTCGCTAAGCCATCGACGCAATCTCTTCCCGCTAGGCCGCATGCTCGACGCTTGACGCTTCCTGATTCCTGACGGGCAGACATGACGCAGCTGGCACGGGGTCGACGGCCCGAGAAGTCAAGACGACGTGCAAAAGGGCGCTCCTTGATATAGTGTGGGACATGTGAAAGTGGAGTGCAGTGAACGTCATCTCCCTCGTGTCCACCGGCCATTGATCGCCTCCCTGGCTGATCTGGACATTGGCATCACAGGCAGCAGCAGCAGCAGCATCCATCACCCTCCTAAGCTCCTCTAACGCCTGGGAACTGGCGCAGCTCTGAATGCACGCTATCGCCTGGCTGGCACGCAGATTTGCATGATGAGCGCATTCATTACCGTACGAGTCGGGGAGTTCTGCAGCCTGCGAATGAGGGATGGAAATGAGGAATGCAGGTACCGCAGCGGACAGTGCGTCGCCCCACACTTGTGACTGACGTCTCCTCAGGACCCAGGCCAGGAGCAATTGCAGTCAGCTGTCAGCTGCCCAGCTGCCTCGATCCTATCCTGCAGCTCGGCAGCTGGCCCACCCACACCCAGGTCGGCAGAGAATGACAATTGGTAACCGCGGATGCCGGGAGATAGCAGCGTCATTCAGGCAGGCAGACTGGCTCCAGACGAGTGAGACATTAGCAGATGCTAGGCAGACATGTGTTCTGCCGAGAGAGACCGGACCACTCTTTCCAAGAGCTCGTGACCGACCCGACCGGGCAGCCGACAAAAGAATCTCGTCGTCGTTACTTGTCCTTCTCCTTCACCCTTCCTCCCTTCCTCTTGTATCATCCTCCCCATCACACCGCCCCTCCTCGCCACCGCTCTCCCACCCTCCGCTGTGCGGCCGGCGATCCTGGCGTGCACACGAGTTGACCTCTGCCCTCGCACTGCCCACCCCGCCCCGCCCCGCCGCCCCAATCTACCAGATCGAGACCATCAGCACCACCTATCTCTTCTTGCACACCCGCCCCTTCACAGAACCTGCACAGATCGCCCGCCCATCGCCAACCGGTTCGGCGCACTCCGGCTCCGGCGATCCGGCGACCCATGCACCCCACCTTCTAACCCCAAGCCTTTATCAGCCACTCGCCACCCCATCACTCCCCCCTCCTCCCACTCACCATGCTCGCCCCCACCGCCCCCGTCAACATCCCCTCGCGCGGGCCGTCGCGCGGCCCCACCCCGCCCCCCGACGACCTCCCCCAGCTCGAGCGCTCGCAGTGGTCCAGCTCGCCCGAGTCCCCGCCCCTGGCGACCCCACAGACCCCCGCCATCCTGGCCCTGGTCGGCCCCACGCCCGTCGCGATAGGCCCCGGCAAGCGCCGCATCACGTACAGCTACGACTCCGCGCCCGGCACCTCCTTCCCCGGCAGCTATGGCGAGTCGAGCAGACACCGGCGGCGGAGCAGCACGCCGTTCGCCTTCGAGCTCGGCGACGACACGATCGACGAGGGCCCCGAGCCGCCCCTCCCCCTCCCCCTCGGCCCAGACCCTGCGCCCACGACGCCACAGGCGACGCCCGCCCCCGCCTCGGGGGCGAGCACGCCGACCTCCCCGAGCTCGTCGTTCGGCGCCGCGGTGCGCCGCGGGATCGCGCGCTCGCGCAGCTCGATCCGCCAGCTGAGGGGCGACGAGGAGGAGGGCGACGAGCCGGCCCCCTCGCCCCGCCAGCGCCTCAAGAGCCTGATCACGCGCCGGTCCAGGGCGCAGAGCATGACGTCGTCCCCGTCCCCGTCCATCGTGGGCAGCGTGAGTTCCAGCGCGCAGCTGAGCGCGCTCGCCTCGCTCGACACGGACAGCTACGACGACGTGGGCATCATGCCTGGCCGCCGGGCGCGCGGCAAGTCGATAGTCCAGAACGCCCGGGAGCGGCTGCAGCGCCGCCGCTCGAGCTTTGCGGGCCTGGCCACCCCGCCCATCTCCCCGCCGTTCAACGTCGCGTTCGCCAGCGCCGGGCTGCAGGGTGCCGCCCCGCTGCCGTCGGACGAGCTCGTGTGGGGCACGCTGAGCTACCGCGCCCCGCCGGTGCCGCAGCCCGTCGACCACTTCGGCACCATGCTCCCTAGAGAGCTCAAGGTCGCGGTGTTCCGCACGCTGCTGGACGACTGGGAGGCGCGCGGCGGCAGCGGCCGCTGGGACGGCGTGAACGGCGGGCGGCGCGAGCTCGTCCGCCTCTCCCGTGTCTCCAAGGAGTGGCGCTCGCTCTGCTTTGACGGACAGCTCTGGGCAAACTGCGACTTCACGCCGTTCTCAACTGTACTACCGAGTGCGACGCTCAAGACAATCCTCCTGAACGCGCGCGCGTGCGTCAAGAGCCTGTCGCTCCACGGGCTCGAGGCGCTGAACGGCTCGGCGCTCGTCGGCCGCAGCGAGCCCCGCCTCCCCTGCTTCTCGTCGCTCGCGTCCCTCGATCTCCGCGGGTGCCACTCGGTCTCCGAGGCCGACCTGATCGACCTCCTCGCCCTCGCGCCGGGCCTCAAGGCGCTCAACCTCAAGGGCTCGCGCGTCGCGACCATCTACACCCTCGACGCGATCCGGAACAAGATCGATGCACTAGAGGAGCTCGACGTCTCGCGCTGCTGGCAGCTCCGCTTCCTCGACATCGACAAGTTTATCGTCTCCCTCACCCCGCCACAGCGCCAGGCGCTCAAGACGCTCCGCGTCGCCGGCCTCCCCATGGCCTCGGGCTATCTGCTGCAGCACATCCCCGACTGCCTCCCCAACCTCCAGTGCCTCGACCTCATGGGCTGCTCCTGGATAGGCATGCGCGACATGCAGGAGTACGTCGCGGCGCTCCGCGACCGCCCGAGCTCGCTCCGCCACCTCGTCATCTCAAACTGCACGGGCCTCACGCCCGAGGCGATTGAGCTGCTCGTCAACCGCGTGCCCGAGATGCGCATCTTCGAGGCCGCCAACCTCGAGTCCGTGTTCTACCTCGACCCGCCCCCCACGCTCTCCCGCCTCGTCCGCTCGATGCCCAAGCTCGAGCGCATCGACCTCGACGGCTCGGGGCGCTACGGCGGCGTCGAGGACCGCCTGCTGCACGAGCTCATTCCCGGCGCGTGCCGCGGCTCGCCGCTCGAGGAGAGCCGCCTGCTCGAGCTGCGCATCGGCAACGCAAAGTTTGTCTCCAAGGGCGCACTCATGCGCCTCATCGAGGGCCTCCCCAACCTCCAGGTCCTCATCGCGGACGTGAGTAGAGTCGCAGTCGTGTCAGATGTTGTGGCTGCGCATATCTGACTACAGGGCACCGAGGCCGACGACGCCGTGATGAAGGAGTGGCACCGCCGCCACCCCAACCCCGAGAGCATCATCAGCATGATCGACTGCTCCCTCTCGTCCGAGGCGTACGACCGGCTCGCGCCCAAGACGCGCCCGCGCGACGGGTGGGGCGACTACCGCGGCGCGCCCTTCCGGTACACGTCCGTCGAGCTGGCCGAGCGGCCGGTGCTGCGCGCGTTCTGGGCGTGGCGCCGCGTCGGCGTGCCCCTGCAGTGGCGGCAGGCGCGCGAGGCGGGCGAGACCGAGCTCGAGCAGCGCCAGCGCGACGCCGTGCCCTCGTACGACCGCTACTCGCGCCGGCCGAGCTGGTGGGCGACGCGCAACGACGACATCGACATGGAGCGCGGCGCGTGTACCATCATGTGAGGCCTGGGGCCGTGTACACTGCCCTGTTGACATACACGTTGTAATCGATACTGTACTATATGTATACTACTTTTGCCGCGGAGGTGTCGCCGTAAGTGCTTCAGCGAGTGAACGGCCGAAGGCACAGTACAAGAGGTGAAAATACCACCCCGGCTGCCACACCAGTTGACAAACAATCGTCCGCAGCGCCTCCCACAGGCATCTCAGCGCCGTACGATTGACATGGGCGGCTCGCATGGGACCGGGGAGTCCAAGTACCGAGTTTGAGCGGAATCCAGAAAATGGCCAGTCGTCGCAGAAGACCCTCTAGCGATTTCTGCCTCGAACCGCCGTCCATCCTCTGGGAACTTAGCCGCAGGAAAACAAAGCAAGCGCCCACCCCACCGTGGAGCCCGCTGTGAGGGGCTCACTTTTCACAACTGCTCGTACACGCGTTCTGAGGTGTTCATGCAACTCTGCGGCCTTAGTTACCCCGATTCTGCCTTGCGCGCGCTCCCCAAACTCGATATCTCGGCCACACTGGCGTCGGCAACATCCTGGGCTGGTGGCCTAGCTGCCGCCCCACTGGTGCTAACACACTTCATGAATCACCGCGTATGCATGCTCTAACGCTTTCGGAGGACCCTAGAGTCCTCCTAGGACGATCTTTGTCGAGCGCGCTCCCTCCAAACGCGTTGTAGCGACGTAGGGATGCCGCACCAAGATCTAGCTTCGCCCCTCGGCTGTACCCAACCTCCCCCCTGTCTCCAACCTCTCTGCCCTGTACCGAACCTCCCACACCGACTGCACCTCGCTGAGGTACCCAATACATACACTGAAGTAAACGATTTTATCCAAGCTTGGCCCGGTGAACTAGTGCGCGGCGACCCACGCCTCGACCTCGGCGCGGCGGCCCTGCACGAGCCCGCGCAGCGTCCGCAGGCCGAGGAGCACGCCCTCGTCCGGCCCCTCGCCCTCCTCGAGCCACGTGTGCGCAAAGTCAATCAGCCGCACCACCAGCGGGGGGCACTTGCGGGCGCGGCGCGCGTCCGCGGCCGCGCCGTCGTCGCCGTCGTCGTCCGAGTCCGAGCTCTCCTCCTCTTCCTCGTCCTCCTCCGAGTCCTCGGTCTCGGGGTTCAGGCTCCGCGCGGCGAGGGTCACGCGGTGGCGGTCGAAGCGCTCGAACGCGGCCGCCAGGCGCGCCGGCTCGCCGTCGTACACGACGAGCACGGAGGCGCCGACGGCGCGCAGCTCGATCTGGGCGAGCACGCCCTCGAGGCGCCCGAGCTCGGCGTCCAGCTCGGCCAGGAGGCGCGCGGCGAGGCGCGGCGGCAGCGCGTGGTCCGCGTACGCGGGGCCCGTCTCGCCCTCGTCCGAGAGGAAGGGGAGCACGTCGTCGGGCAGCGGGAAGAAGCGCTTGACGCCCTCGGGCAGGTCGGCCACCTTGGCGTTGTACCCGAACCCGCGGGGCGTCTTGATGAAGCTCTGGGTCGGCGCGTGCCACGTCGACGCGCCCGTCAGCCGCAGGCCGGCCTGGCCCGTCGTCGTCTCGGCCGCCTTCTTGATCATGCGCGCCTTCTTCTCCTCGCTCGCGTCGGGGGCGTGCAGCACCGTGCCGAGCTTGGCGTCGAGCACGCTCGGGTGCGCGAAGCGGTACGTCAGGTTCTCGAGGACGATGCTCTCGGGCAGGTCCTTGGCGCCGGGAACGGGCGCCACCGTGTTGCCGTCCAGCTGGCCCGTGAGGGCGAGCGTGCCGTAGAACTTGGGGAGGAAGGGCTTGAGGCCCGAGATCGGGGCGGTGCGCGGCGCCGACTGCACGAGCTGGTAGAATGCGATCTCGCGGGGGAGCGCGGGCTGGGGTTAGCCTAGCGGCGAGCAGAGTGCGGAGCGCCCCAGTGGAGAATGGGCAAACAGTCGGGATACGCAGATCTGCGCTCGGATCTGCCCTCCTTCCTCAGCCCCAAACTCACCTTGATAACGAGGCTCCCGCTCTCGTCCACCATCACGCCCGCATGCCCAGCAACCTGGTTGGCGAGCGCCGTCGCGCCGCGCGCAGCTCTCGCGAGCGCAGCATCCCCGCCCTCCTCGGGCACGAGCGACGACGCGTGCGGCGGCGGCGTCCCCGTGCCAACGTACGCGGGCGCGGCCTCCTCGGGCTCGGCCTCAGTGTTTACCTCCTTGGCGGGGGGGAGGCTCGAAACGCGCGGGGGCGGCGTGGCCTCGAGGTCGCCGGGGCCGGGGACGGGGATGGGCGCGGGGGGCGGGGCTGTCATGGTTGCTGAGACAGGCTGGAAGAGGTAGAGAGAGAATGGTTGGCGTGCTTGGCAGCTCGCGTACTACTCGCGTCCATACCTCCACTCTGCCACGTGTTCCGGAAGCGGTACGCGCCGCGTTCCGGTCCCTGGAATGGGTGGGGCCCGAATAGGGTTGGGGAGGGGGGGTGGGATAAGGAGGGGGCCATGACATCATGGCGAGTCACCGGGATGTGGCACTTTAGACGTCCCGGCGATCGAGAGCTAGAGTGGCTGGAGTTGGCGGGCAGGGAGGGAGTGTGCGTGCGGACGGTATGAATCACTGTTGGGCATGTTGGGGTGACGGATAGTGCGTGGGGTGGCGCGTCTGTGCGCAGCAGGTGAGTAGGCGGGGTATGTGGCGGCTGTGTGCGTGCGTGCGTGGCAGCCCCTGCGTCGCTGCGATGTGCGCTGCGCTGCGGCACACCTGTGCACCCCGCTGCGGTCGTAGCGG
This sequence comes from Cutaneotrichosporon sp. PK4640, assembly GCA_023630115.1. Lineage (NCBI taxonomy): Eukaryota > Fungi > Basidiomycota > Tremellomycetes > Trichosporonales > Trichosporonaceae > Cutaneotrichosporon > Cutaneotrichosporon sp. PK4640. The sequence goes on along the minus strand of JAMALN010000389.1, from coordinate 1,218 downwards.
CGTACCTCATCGACGCGACGCAGGGTCAGCCCTCTCGTCAGCACACGGTCGCCCTGCCCGGCACACCGACCCTGCTCCCGCAGGCATGGCACCAATCGGAAGTGAGAATAATACATGGTCGTCAACCGGTCTAGTACATTTACAGTGGCAATGTGTAAGCCATGGGGTCACAAGATGGGATGGATCACCGCAGCCGAGGTGCAGGGAGCGAGGGCGGGCCGGGGCGCGGCCCAGGTGCAGGCTCGCGCATGCGCTGGTCGCGCTCGCGGGGGTCGTCGGAGAACAGGACGCGCGCCGTGCCCCCAAACGAGGGAGGCGGGATGGCGTCGCTCGGCGCGCGCTTGCGCACCGGGCTCGGCGACTGGGCGAGGTACATCATGAGCTCGGCGGCCGACTGGTCCTCCTCGGGCCGGTTGGCCATGACCTCCTCGAGGCGCTCGTCCATCATGCGGTCCGAGTTGCGCTCGCGCTCGTTGCGGTCCCGTTCACGCTCGCGCTGGCGGTCGCGCTCCCGCGCCTCGCGTTCGCGCTCAAAGTCCCGCGACCGCCCGAAAGACGACGGCTTGCCGTTGTGCGCCTGCCAGAAACCGCCGCCGCGGAAGGCGGCACTGCTGTCCATGCTCGTGCCGCGGTTGCGGGTGTGGCTCGACGCCGCGCGAAGCTCGGGCGGACCCATAGGCGGCGGCAGCGTACGTGCTGGCCCGCGGGGGTCGCGCGGATCGGCGGCGAAGCTCTGCGCCCGCTGGCGCGGGGGGTGCATCTCCCCTGGGAAGGGCGGCGGGAAGCTCGCCGTCGACTGCAGGGGCGGCAGCCGGGTCCCGCGCGGATCGGGCGGCGGGGGGAGGTAATCGCCCAAGCTCGGAAGCCGTTCGTGCGACGCCGTGGTCGGCGAGCGGCCAGCCTCGAGCATTGAAGTCAGAGCGCGCGCCGCATCGACGTCCTGCGTCGTGGGCTCGCGCAGGTTGCTGTGCGACTGCGATCGCTTCTTGGACGACTTCTTCTGACGCGCCACAGCCGGGTACGGGTCGTTGCTGAGGAACGGCATGCCAGATATGCTGCTGTTCGAGCGCCGGTGTCCACCGCTCCCGTGGCCGTTGCTGTGGCTGCTGTACTTGCCCGAGTGGTGGCTCTGCGTGCGGTTGTGGCCGAACCCCGGAGGGCGCATCGGCGACTGGGTGGGACGCGAGAGGTGCTCCTCCATCCGCCCGTGTCTGCGGG
>JAMALN010000388.1:9099-33353 GCA_023630115.1 Cutaneotrichosporon sp. PK4640 | reverse complement strand
TTCTCGCGGCGCTCGAAGCGCTCGGTGTTCTGCTGCTCGAAAACCTTGAGGCGCTCGGGGAGAGGCATCAGCTTGCGCAGGAGGATGCGGATCCAGCTGATCTCGTGGAACGGGATGAGACTCTGCATGGCGTTCTCGAGGGTGATGACAAAGTTGTGCTTGGCACCTGCGTCCATCATGCCAAACGGCTCGCCAAAGCCGAGCACGCCCATGACGTCGAAGCTGAAGTAGCTGGATTGGAGGCCCATATCGATCGTCTGCGTTGCGCCCGTTGCGCCTGAGCGCGCGACCACGGCGTTGACGTTACGCACAGCCTTGTCGCAGAACTCGAGAATCTCGGGCTTGTAGTCGGCCAGTGCTTTACCGGTGAAACCGTTGTCCCACAGTTTGCGGCGGATGTGGTGCTTGTCCACGTCGACCTCCTGGTGAACGCTGATGCGGGTGGCGCCACGAATCGCGCCCTCGTACCTGGCGGTCAGAATCTAGAACATGGTAGGCACCACACATCAACTCACCAGTCATTCTTCTTCCAAGGTGCCCGCCCGCGCCCCTTGCCCGCACCGAGCTTGGAGCCACCGTAGATGGTGGGGATAGCGTCCGCTGACCTGATCGAGATCCAGTTGGGGCCGATACGAACAAAGTCGCCGTACTCATGGTGCAGCTTGGCCTGCGTGTAGCCGGTTTGACCGATCTTGGCCTGGTGCCACCAGTAGAGCTTGGTGATCTTGGCCATGGTGGGGCCGGGGTACTTGGCGAGAGGGTGCCAGGGCGAGAGGCGGTAGATGACCATGGACAGGAGTACCACTGTGTTGAGGACGGTGAAGACCTCGGCGGTTAACAGCGCAGCGGTGGCGATGGAGCCGAGGAAGTGGTAGAAGAAGTAGACGAGAGCGCTACCCAGGACCAAGGCGAATTGGCCGTAGCTGATCGGGTCGGGCTCGAAGCGCTGCCAGTAGAGATGCGCGAGCAGCCCGAGGCCGGTCGAGCCGGCGAGGATGTTGGCCTGCGACGACACGGTCGCAGGCGTTAGATGAGCGGCGAAGGTCTTGATGCCGTCCATGGTGGTGGTGGTTGCAGTCACAGAAACGATGAGCTGGCTGGGACGTGTGACATACCGCACTTATAGGGGCGGCGCTAGTGATTCTCCGCGGCCTTTCGTTTGTGCTGTTGGTGTGGGGCGACAGGTCCAGACGAGGGCAACAGAATGGAAGCATTCGGGGGCCGGGTAGCGGGTAGAACGGGTGGAATGGCTTCGCAGGCAGAGGTCAGCTGATAAGCGCCGGCAGTGTCTGCCGAACTTTGAATGAATGCCGACTTCCGAGCATGGGGTCATCGTGCTGACAAACTCCCACATCCACGCAACACTTCTGGCTCCTGATATGGACCACATCGACCGCTCAGACGACACAACCTACACGTGTACTTCCGCCGGTACCTGCATGGTGCTATTCGAAGAGCATCACGCGCTGCTCGGCGCTTTCTTGGTCACAATGTCTCACTCGCAGCCCTTTCCGTGCGGCTAATGGATCGGCCCGGCGGCGAGCCGGTGAGCTATAGGAGGGCATGATCGAGACCATGCGGTACGTGGGACGCAGGAGTCGTGGTTTGCGAGATGCTCGCTCGATCGCGTGGCCGGAGGCCGATGGGATCAGCTGCGGCTGGTTGCCTGGTGGGCTAGTGCTCGATTCGGGGAGGGTAGTGTTCAACAGCCCGATGCGGTTGTTGCCGCCGCATTCCTTACTGTTTTGATGGCCTCACTCCCTCACACCTCGTGGCAAAGCATAATGAGGTGTCAAAATCACCCCATCGTCCCTCGAGCCTCGAGGTTGACAAGGCTGACGAGATCCACCCCCCACGACAGGGAGCAGCTGGTGGAGGAGTAGGTCCAGACCTGTTCGCCGGTGGGCTTGGCTGACGTCAAAAGCTCTCTCTTTCCTCCCCGCTCCTCGCTCCTCGTTTTACATCTGCACTAGTTCATCGGCGGTCGGACAACCTGACGACCTGACATCACCCAGTCCTGTTGCGTGCACCGCCTTGGCAGTATGATTGGCACAGAGCAAGCCTGCGGATACACTGCGGATGGGATAAACTCATCACGGGCACAGAGCAATCTTTCGACTAAACTGATCAACAGTCATCGAGATGTCTGAAGAGCACAAGTATCTCGCGCCCGAGGCGTTCCCCGCACCAGAGTACGTCAAAGACGGCCTACCTACCGAGGACGAGCTCGACGACTCGACGGTCCTCTTCACGTGGGGTGAGCTCAAAGACATCATCAAGAAGAGCGGGAGCGACGGCTTCTCGCGCAACAAGGCGATCGAGAAGCGCTACAAGGCCTGGAGCAAAGACATCAAGAAGGAGTATGGCGGAATTGGTGAGCTCGCTGCGTGGTGTGCTGTTGCTGATGGGCAGACAAGTACATGACGAACGCGCGTCTGCCATGGGCCAAGCGGAACCGCAAGCTGGCGCGGCAGTACACTCGCAAGGCCAAGAAGAAGGGTCAGGCTGAGGAGGATGACGAGCACGAGTCGAGCGAGGAAACAGAGGACGAGAACACCGTGTCGGACGACGAGACACCCAACTCGGCCGCGTACGTCGACCTGGATGCGATCCAGGACCGTCTCAAGCTCGACAAGGATGACGAGGAGCATCCAGACCACGACGCCTTCCTGTGCTGGGAGGGTGGCGAGCTCGACCGGTCGCGATACACCGTCATCCTCAACGACTGGCCGTACTCGATCCCAGTTGGTATCAAGCACTACTGCGTGTGGTCGAGGGTGAGTGTTGGCCTACCGGTTGCCTGCCGCGGCTGACGATCAGATCCCTATCGTCCACCCCTCCCTCGTCGACTACGACAAGAAGGAGTACGAGAAGATCTGCGAGCACGGCTTGCAGGGCTTTACTGGAATCACGCCCGTCACGGGCGCGTACAAGAAGGACGTCGAGGTCGGCGGGCCCGAGCTGAAGAAGTGGGCGGGCGTCGAGCACGAGGTCAAGGGTGGACACGAGGTTGGCAAGATGGTCGCCGGGCTGTGGGACCCCCGCGGGTGGGAGTGCATCTGGGTGAGTCTACTCGAGCCTGAAGCTGCTGACGCCAGTTTGTCAACCCAGCACCTCTGCAGAGCATCCCCGGGTTCGGCCACTTCCATGTCTTCGCTCGCCGCAAGCCGGACGACGAGATCGAGGTGTGCGAGGGCAAAGAAGAGGACACCAGTGACGACGAAGACGAAGGCGAAGACAAGGATGACAAAGACAGCGGCGGTGACGAGAAGCAGGACAAGAAGGACAAGGACGACGACAAGGGCGGAGAGGGCGGCAAGGACAAGTGAGACGACGGCGAGTTCATATACCCCCTCAACACTCTGCCTGGATCCGCTGGGAATGCACAAGTCCCGCAACACCGGTGGCTGAGATGGCCCGCGTGATGCTGGCAGCGAGCAGTGAGCGTACTGACGTTGCACTTGTCCGTGACGAGGGGCATGGTTGCAGCTCGCCCTCCATCAAGCGATCAAGCGATCCAGAGGCCATATGGGACATTGATCAGAGCTGATGGGCGATGATGGACGATGGCAAGGGCGTTGCTCTACTCGCTATCCAGACCAGTTGAGGGAGACACACTGATCCACTGATCCACTCGCGACATGCACCCACGACCTTCTCTCTCCCCCCCCCCCCATCCTTTTCGTCCCCCAGCCTTCCTTGCTCTTCCCCATCTCTCCTCATCTCTCCTCTCCTCTCCTCTCTCTCCACCCTCTTCCTCGCTCACAGTCTCTACCCTAAGCTGGACGTTGCCATGCGCCCCGTCGTTTTCATCCTCCTCTGCCTTTTTGGCATCGTCGCCCTCGCCACCCCCTCGTCTGGGGCGGACGCCGCTCCTCGCTCCAACGCTGCTCGCGAGCTCCACACGGTCTTCACCCGCCGGGTCAGCAAGCTCCGCCACCGCGACCTCAATCTCTCTACCCCGCCTCCGCCTTCTGGGCCCGACAGTGCCGCCCCACTCAACGTCGCGCCCCGCTCGAACGCCGAGGCCCTCCAGCGCCGTATGCCCCCCCTCCAGCCCCGTCACCGTCGCTTCCCAGGCTCCCCCCGCAAGCCGCGCCCCTCATGTCTTCCTGGAGGACTCTGCCCGCCGCCTCCGTGTGGTCCCCATGGCTGCCCGCCGCCTCCGTGTGGTCCCCAGCGCTGCCCGCCTCCTCCCTGCGGTCCTCAAGGCTGCGCGCCAGCTCCGTATGCGTACGGTCGCACGCACGCTTGCTAACTCCAGGCTCATCGATTTGGACGCGGACTGCTCGCTTGGCGGCACCCTCCTCGGCGGCCCAGTGGCTCTTGAGTGCGTCCTCGGAGCTCGTATCGGCAACGTCGTGGATCTGCGCGTCGATCTGGCCGCGTGCCTCGTGTTTGACCCGCGCGACGGGATTGTCTGCGGTCCCGGCACCGGCACTTCCAACTTCGACAGCGCGTGCAACCAGTGCGAGTGGCTCAACTACCCATACATGCAGTGCCGCTGCAACGGTGCGCTGAAGCGTGTCGCCATCGGTATGATCCAAGAACTACATCCAGGCTAACAACAGATACCTGTATCGGCCTTTCGGGGGGCAAACCCGCCTGCCTGCATTAGTGGCCCTTCGCAACGCTGCACATAATCGCTCTCTCTCTCTCTCTCAATCTGTACCGTACAAGGACTCTAGCACTCTGGACGCTCTTCCACTCCATCTGATCTCCATCATGTGCACTAGAAGTCGTATCCGGTCTTCGCGCGCCGTACGTCGAACATTATGTGATGCCGTTGAACCGTTGCATGCCTCTGATCACTCATCTATGGGTTGCGCCAAGCGCTGGTGGTCTCCTACATCTTCTTGCGTGGTGGCAGAGGGGGCGCAGGGCTGGAGGGCCGCAAGCAGACTGGCCCATCCGCCTCAAGGCTATCGCTCTTCAGGGAGGCCTTTTCGCCTAGCGCGGAGCCCTCCATGGGCGAGGTCGGGGTGCGCGAGCCACGCTCCGGCCTAGGTGGCGGGATTGCTTGCTTCCACCAGTTGCGTTCCGCCATCTCCCGCGCCTCCAAAGGTGTCAGGTCCTCGTGGGTGTTTGCGATCGCCAGCTCCTTTTGCCGCAGACGTTCGGCATCACGGCGGACCGTGGTGCGCTCGGACACGGTGATCTCTCGGAAGCGCAGGACGAGTCGCCCCGCCTCATCTGCAGAGAGTGCTGCCGCAGCGCTCTCGCTCTCCGAGCGACGGGCCGGCATGAGCGGGCCGCCCTTCTTCATCGCCGCACGGATGCTGCGGTACGCCCCTTGCGTTGGGAGGACCACAAAGCCGAGCGTAGCAGCCAGCGGCCGGAAGTAGAGGTTACCTAACCCACGCCCGAAGCCGGCCACCGCCCCACCAGCACCCTGTTGTCAGCGTTGACACAGCATACCACTTACGCCGCGCTGGTAGCCGTCCATCGGCTCGGTGACGAGCCCGGTAACCCCGTCCATCAGCCCGTGCATCAGGCCCTTGCTCCCCTCCCACAACCCCTGTCCGAACCCGGTGACATGGGCGCGTGGCCGCACGCGCGTGCCCATCATGGCCGGAAGGTTGTCGAGGCCCTGGTACAGCGAGTTGGTGACCTCGCCGCCAGCCATCAGCTTATACACCATGCGGATGCTTACCTCCTCTGACAAGTCCCCAAGTGAGCTTGGTAAGCCCCTTGTCCTACAGTCAGCTTCATCCCCAAGTTGGAGCGTACCGGTCGCTTGCTCAGGAGCTGCGCCGAACCGATCAACCCCGTCGTAGTCGTAGACAGCAACGACTCGGACATGGCCGTGACCGGCTCCGTGAACACTCGCCCCGTCTCGTATTCCATCACGCGCAGCGGCTGCAGGTCGTCCCACTTCAGGGCCTTCTTGGAGACCAAAACACCAGCGGCTTGGTTGGACAGCCGCATCCAGTGCTTCTTGCACCACCACTGCGCGGCGCGGCTGGGGTCGACGTCACATCGCATTGCCTTGAGGGGGAGGAGGCGGTGGACGCTGTCGACGCCGGCCCCTGTGCCGTCTTCAGCGCGGATGGAGTCTCCAATGGCGGCCGCCGCAGCCTGCGCTGGCTCGGACAGCGCGACCTCAATCCCGTTGGCCAAGGTCTCGGCACTTAGCTTCTTGTATGGGATGGGCCGAGGGCCGGCGCCCGCCGCAGCGACTGCGCTGCCCCAGAACGGCTGGTCTCCGAAGAATGGCACGATGATTGTGGGCAGCCCTGCTCGGAGGCCTGCTGCCGTCGTACCAGCTCCACCATGGTGGCAGACGGCGCAAACGCGCCCGTCGGCAAACAACCAGTCGTGCGGGATGTCGCCCTTGATGAGGAACACGGATTCGGGAATGTCCAGTGCCCCCAGGTCGCTCCATCCCGCGCTCAGCAGCGCTCGCACGCCGGTTGCCTTGACTGCCTCGAGGATGGTGTTTGTAAGAGCGTCGGGGTCTTTGACCACGATGCTGCCAAAACCAATGTAGATCGGCGGGGGTCCAGCGGCGAGGAACTTGCTCAGCGCTGCATCAGGCGTGTAAGAGACGGTGGTGGGCATTGTGAGGAACCCGACGACGTCTGCTGTCAGCTGCGCCTCGGGGCGGCCCACCTATGTTATCCCGCCATTCCTCCGGCTTGGGGAGCAGGCTCGGGCTCCACCCATAGATGACCGGCACCCGGAGGCGCTCGGTGGACATTGGGCCTGTGAGCGCTGACAGCGGGCTAATCCCCAGGTTCGCGCGGAAGCGGTTGACAATATCGCCCAGGCCTTGCCACATCCTGACGTCAGCGGTGCAAGGTAGCTCGCAGCTCACAGAGTGTCAGCCAACGCGTAGCTGAGATAGTTGGTAACGCTCTCGCCCGCATTCGAGCGCTGCACGTTGACGAGGGGGTGGGGGAACCGCGACGTCGGCGTCCACGGCATGGCTGGGGTTAGCGTGGGTCAAAAACAGCCTTACTGAAAGAGACGATGAGCGGCAGGCCCAGTGCTTCCGCGACGTGGATGTGCGCGAACGAGGGCGGGTTGCTGATGATCAAGTCGGCGGCGAAGGGTGTACCGCTCTGTTGGTCCGGCTCAGAGCAAGACCGTGCAAAACCGTTGAGCATCACACCGACCATACGGCGCTTAGAGGAGATGTCGCCGTTCGTGAGCGACTCGAAGCCAGGCATGAGGCCCGGATCTGTTGTCAGCCCAGCGGCTATGGGACGTACTCTTTACCATGAACGCCATCAGCTCCTTGGGGTCCCCGCCGACGTCGAAGAACTCGAGGCGGCCAGAGAGGTCACCGTGCTGTGTGCTGCGCAGGTGCTCGTTGCCACCCAGCACCAAGTCCTTGAATGCACTGTGCGTTGCAAGACGCACGCGATGTCCGTTCGCCTGGATGAGCCGGATCGCGAGCGCCAGATAAGGCTGTACGTCACCTGGCGTCAGACTAGCTGGCGCGCAGCTCACCTCGCGATCCAACAACGAAGACGGCAATGTTGAGCGGCGGGCAATTGGGCGTATCGACAGGCGGGGCCTGGGCCCGGCGTCGAGGCGGTGGCAGGAATGGCTTGGGCAACGGGGGAAGAGGCTTCTCGACGTCGAGGTTCAGCCATATGTCGATGGTCCCGTCGTCGGCGACGCGTGCCCGGGTGTCCCCATCCGGCCCCGAGACGTCTACTACGGCAAAGTCTAGTGTCAGCGCGACGTGAGTTGTGTCTCTCACCGATTCCCAGCGCCTCATGGTCGACAATCTCTGGGGTCGGCGGGGTATCCGTCGCGTCTGACTCGGTGTAGGGTGGGCACTCGTCTCGCTCGTCTTGGCTGCGAGTCCGCTCCAGTTCGTTCATGTTGATAGTCTGTGGAGGTTGAGAGAGAATGGTGAGATCGAGTTTAGTGCGCGCATTTATGAGGGGCGCGGAGATTGTTCAGAGATTGTGCAGAGGCAGTGCCAGAGTGTGATGATGAGATCAGGAGCCGCCGGAAGCGAGTTGGACCTGGAAACAGATGCTTCAGTCGAGACTCGGACCAATTCACGCCTCAGACAGCACAAACATCCTCCCTCAGTCCTTGGTGCGATCGGTCTTCCCATGGGCCAGGCCCAACACCTCGGTCTTTCCGCTCCACTCTCGGCATCGTATCACTCCGACCGCAGTCTGTACACTGCTTTCAACCCGTTCGCCAACTGCACTCGGCGGTGCTCGACACGGGTCCTTGCTCCCTCCAAGTCCACTGTCTCTGTACATGCTTGCATCGGGGGATTCCCGACTCAGAGCATCGCCACAACAGCCTAGGACGGGGGAGCTTAGTTTAATGACGCGGAACCGGATTCCCTAATGGGCATTAGCATTCCGCCTAACCTTCGTCTAGCATCATGGTTCTCCACTTCTTCTGCCGCCCAGCCTCTTGGGCCGCGCGTGTTAGAGCTGTTGAACGTACCAGTAACCGACAGCCTGCCTATGCTGTCGGTAAATCTCGGTTCGCATCATCCGATAATCTAAGCACAGCATGCAAATTGCCGGAGTTGCGCTCTTGGGCCATGACAAGTTCTGCACGCGTTTCACATGCGAGTGCGCCCACTCCAGCGTCCAGTGCGTAGAGAGCCCGTGGTGCCCTCGTTCTCCCCACAGGGCTGCTACTACAGGGGCAGTCCAACGGGCGGCAGCTCGGGAGAGAAGGCGTGCGCCCAACATCGCGCCGCCGAGTGTGATACGAGCTGACGACTGCAACTTCATCGAGGTCGTGTGGCGAAATGGCATCGCGTCTGACTACGAAGAGTACATCAGGAGATTGCGGGTTCGACCCCCGTCATGACCTGCAGCGAGCACCGTGCAAGCTGGACAGTTCTTTTGGCCTGATGGGCATCGAGGGATGGGTGCGAGTCGCGGGGGCCCTGAAGCTTTGCTGTCAACAGCAACTACTCCCAGACTGGCCCGGTCAGCGCTGCAGTACGGGTCAACAGGCACTCACGGTCCACAACTACGCGGCCGCACAGCGTCCCCTCCCTCATGCTGTCGTATGTCTCTTGGATCGCCGAGAACGGCTTGACTGCGACCTTTGGAACGACCTTGCCACGCGCGACGACATCCAAGGCGTCGATGACATCGCTGCGCGTGCCCACAAAGCACCCGCGGACAGTGTGCATGCCAAGCACGGCGTTGCGACAGTCGACGGGGACGTGTGAACCCGTTGGTGGGAGGCCGACAATCATGGCGCTACCGGTGGGGCGGAGGTACTCGGTTGCCGACAGGTACGAGGTGGGCTCGTTGGAGCACAAGATTGTCGCCTGCACGCCAACACCATCGGCGATCTTCTTGATCTGCTGCACAAAGTCTGAGGCAGCATAGTCGACAAATGCGTCTGCCTTGAGCTCATTAGTGCAGAACTTGGCTTTGGCCTGGCTGTCGATAGCGACGACTCTCATGCTGAGGTACTTGGCGTACTGGACGGCCAGGCTTCCCAGACCGCCGCCCGCTCCCGCCACTGCGACCCAGTCACCTGCCTTGGCCGTCGAATCCTTCAGCGCCCGCCACACTGTCACTCCGGCGCAGAGGATCGGAGCGGCGTGGGCAAGGTCCATGTCTGCCGGAATAGGCGTAAGTTGAGATGTCCATGCGAGCGAGCTTGCCGTTAGCCCTGTTCCTGCCAGGCGGAAGGACGTACTACTGCTGGAAGGTTCCGTTTACACTCCGTCCAGTGTACTTGGCCTGTGGGCACACCATCTCGAGACCAGCCAGGCAGAGAGCGCACTGGTTACAAGTCGCCGCGACAAACTTGATCCCGACTGGGCAGTCAGTGGGTCGTCCTATTAGGTGCATACCTGTGTCGCCGACCTGGAAGCGCGAGGTTGGGTCGTTGATCGCGACCACTGTGCCCACCCCTTCGTCGCCGGCGATGAGAGGCCGAGGGACGCGTCCCTTGCCTTCGTCCCAGTGGTCGGAGGCCTGGTGGTAGCTGCTACCGCACACGCCGGAGTAGCGGAGCTTGACTAGCGCCTCCCCGGGCTTGAGCTCGGATGGCTGCACGACCGGAACTTTCTCGATCACGGTCCCCGCCGCCGCGGAGTGAGAGATCGCAGCAAACTGCTCGCGGGGGATGGGCTCCGGCCCGACGACGAGTGTCGGCGACGATGTAGAGGTGTTGGTCATGGTGCGCTGTTAAGGAGTGAGGGGTGGAAGGAGGGTGGGAAGTGGCATTGCTGGGGTGAGATTATAGATACCGAGGATGGGCAGGGACAGTATAGCCGTGACCGAGGTGGTTGGGGTGGTTTACCCAGCGGAGCCGGTCTCGCCGTCCGTTTCGGCACACAGAGCGACGATGACATGTTGTACAGCGAGGGACAGGTGCCAGGCGTCGTAGAAGTCCAGAAATGTCAGTGAATCGGCAGACCGGCTTGATGTCTCAGAAGGAGGAGTGGCTGTTATCAAGTGTCTCGGAAGCTTGCAGCCGCTGCCTTCCGAGACACAACCACGCAGCAACCAGGAGAGGACGATGAACAGCCCGAACAGGGTAACGGAACTCACCAAGGTTACATATGCACGAACATAGGTGGCCGAGGATACCTGACAGCGTCCACGACGTGTCTGGGCTTGGGCACTGATAGTGACTGTGGTGGATGGTTGATGATCGGCACGGCCTGGGATACTGGGGTGGGGTACTGGGGTGCTGATTCTCGGATCCGAGTATTTGGTTCCGAGAGCACTGATCGACAAGAGACAAGAGAGATTTCGGATCCGAAGTGACATCACCCATCACCCATCATCCATCTCCACCGACCACTCGTGCGAGCCGCCTCTTATAACATCTCTCTCTCTCTCTCTCTCTCTCTTTTTTCATCATCTCTCAATCCCCCCCATCGCTGCGACACGCTCTGTTCGTCCAGCGACAGCCCCTCACCACTCTAGCTCCCCCTCCCAACAGCCAACTCCGCTACCCCTCTTCCCACAGCGACCCCAGCTTGTCCCGTGCAAATGCCCTCTCCCGCACGCCCTCGCCATGTTGCCTTCTCCCACAAGCAGAAGAAGCTGCAACTGCAAACAAAGCGCGCACTAAAGCGCGGAGAAGAAGTAGAGGTTCTTGACCACGGCAGAAACGGGCGTATCCGTCTGGATCGTTCCCATCGGGCGCGCTCCGAGGCCCAGGATGGTTTGGAACTCTACAGCCGGTTCATCGCCATCCCTCGCGACTACGTTGTCCGCACGCGCGATGCGGCCTGGACCGAAGAGCTCCCACGACCAATCCCTGATTCCGTCGCCTCCTTCCCCCTCGAGCTCGTCGACAACCCCGCCGGCGCTAGCTTGACCGTTCCCAGCCGCCCAGCTTTCTCGTCTGGTTCAAGCAAGCATGTGGTGGAGAGCAATGAAGAAGCCCTCTTCCAATCATGGCTCGAGGATGCGCACGATGTTGTTGAGGACTGGATCGACAACAAAGCATCCGAGGTCGGTACAGCTCCCATCCCCCTCAGGAGCCCCAGCTCGTTCGAGACAAACCTCGAGGTCTGGCGCCAGCTGTGAGTGCCGCTTCTGGTGACTTACTGACTTTAGGTGGCGCGTCGTTGAGTCCTCTTCGATCATCCTTCTCCTGGTCGACGCACGATGCCCGGTAGTTCACTGCCCGCCATCACTACGGGCTTACCTGCGCCTTCTGCGGCCTCGGCGCGAGATCATCCTCGTCCTTACCAAGACGGACCTGGTTGACCCCGAGGCGCTCAATGCGTGGCGCGTTTGGCTCAAGCAATGGTGGATGTCGGGCCCTCCTCAGGCCGAAGACGAGCTCGAGCCGCAGGTGGTATCGGTGTCGTCCTACGACACGGCACTTCTGTATGGGCCTGGCAAGGCCCGCCACCGCCCTCACATCCCGAACACCGCGCGCGTCGCACTCCTTGACGCGCTCCAGATCGCCCACGCTCGTCTTCTGTCGCCTCCGTCGTGGGTGGCAGCGGACCCGGAAAGGCTTTCATCCTGGAAGCCCCCTGTGCGTGAGAGCGTGCACTGGGGCGACCTCGAGGCGGACGCCGTATGCGTGGAGGATGACAACGAGACCCATCTCCCCGGCGGTGACCATAAAGATCAGCCCGCTGGGGAATCGACTGGCAACCCCGCACTTGAGCCTTTGACGTTTGGCTTGGTTGGGCAACCCAATGTCGGCAAATCGTCCCTCCTCAACGCCCTTCTCGGCGAGACACGTGTGCGTGCGTCGAGAACACCGGGCAAGACCAAGCACTGGCAGACCATGCTCTGGGGGCAGCGGCGCGAGGTGCGCATCGTCGACTGCCCGGGTCTCGTCTGCCCCTCGCTGGTGCCGATGGAACTCCAGGCTCTAAGCGGAGGTACGTGCTTCAAGGCTCTTGGTGCTGACTCTGCAGTTCTCCCCATTGCCCAGATCCCCTCGCTCCCGGCGTGCGTCGCATTTGCTGCCAAGTACCTCCCACTGGAGCGCATCTTCAACATTCCTCCGCCAGACGTGGTCGTTGACGACATGGAGTCGAAGAAGACGTACCGAGGAGGGTACCGCCCACCCGTCCAGGCCAAGCCCAAGGGCCCCCGATGGACTGCAGGCGACATCATGGATGGGCGAGCAAGCGACCGAGGCTTCAGTCAGCCCAAAGCCCACGATGAATGCTGACCATCAGTGACCGCCAAGTCCGCTCGTCCCGACTCCAACCGCGCCGCCGATGGCATGATGCGATCCCTGGCCGAGGGCCGCGTCCGCTGGTGTTTCTGGCCTCCCAACGCGACTCCACACCGGGACGGCTGCGGCTTGTGGCTTGGACAGTACCACGGTACTGGGAGTGAAGGGTTGAGCGACTTTGACAGTGAGGTGGAGACCTCGCCGCAGCGCCAGACCGTCAAGCCACCAGCCATTTCGAGGTCGACGGAGCAAGACGTGGACGACGAGAGCAGCGACGAGGAGACGGTATTCTCCAAGGCCAACAATGTTGGATTCTTCGCGGCACTAAGTCTCGATGATGACGGAGATAACAGCGACGAGGAGTAGGTGATATGCATAGCGTCCCAAGCTGGGTGTATACAATCAATGGCAGGCAGCCACAGAGAGCCGTAGCACCCTTCGCTAGTGCTCCTGCATCCACCGCATGGCGTGCTGGGAGACTTGACCAGACCAAGGCTCGTGGGGCAGGAAGTCGGCTTGGTCGTCGTGGTCAAAGTCCATGTTCATGAGCCTGCTACCGTCGGCCCACTCATTGAAGTCGCGCGCGTCTTCATTGACTCCCGGCAGCATGGGGCACGCGTCCTGCTCAACCTCTGGGGCGCGGGCACGCCACTCCGTCAGTGTCGTGAACTGGATTGGCGCAGCGGCGCGGCGGCGGAGCTCAGCTCGGTAGACATCGTTCGCACCTCGCACGCTGTCGATCCATGCCGTGGCGACTTCGTCCCATTCCTTCTTGAAAGCGTGCACGAGAGCTTCACCCTCGAGACCCTCGTCGAGCCGGAGGTATCCAGGCGGGATGCGCTCGAGGCCCACAAACTCGATCGTGGATGTGGCACGCTCGTCGTACACCGAGTGCGCAATGCTCTTAAAGATTCCACTGAGCATGCCTAGTCGCGGCACATTCTCGTAGGCTGCGCGCCCGATCGTTACGCCGTCCAGTGGCGCGATGTGTTGCGGCGTGAACACGATGGACAGATCGCGCACGTCTCGTAGGTCAACGTAGACGAGGGCCTCTCCGAGGAACGGGTGGGAGGGGTCGAAGGACATGTGGAGCACGTACCGATGCGCCCGGGTCGGGGCAGCAAAGAGCGCCCACGGCACATGTCCCGAGCGGTGGTACACCGGTAGTGTGAGGTTGAGGTAGTCGACGGCCTTGGGGGCGTGCACCGCACAGGGGAGAGGGCGCCGCCGTCGGATCACTTTCACGCCTGTGAGCAGCTGGCCGACCTTGACGGCTTGCTTGCCGCGGAAGGGGTGGTAATCGAGCACGCGCACGCGCGCCAGCTGTGCGCGCCTCGAATACGTGCGCTTAGAAAGCGGCGCGTACGGGTACGAGTCCGGGTCGGTCGGATCGAAGCCGGGCACGTCGCCTACGGGGGGGACGAGCTCCTCGGGCGTTGGTGGCGAGTCGTCCTGGTCCCACGGGAGGAACGGGAGGCGCGCGAACGGTGGAGTAGGCTGGAGCACAGTCACGGCCGTGTCCAGAACTGCGCCGTAGGATGGCGGGAAGTGTCGTAGGGCGAAGAGCACGTGGGAGAAGAGGAGGTCGTCTACTTTGTCGAGGAACTTGCGCGACGTTGCGCGAAAGGCGAGTTGTGTGTGGAGGTCGGCGGCGGCGACGATCGAGTCCACCAGATGGGGGAAGCGACGGTGGTCGAGGGCTGCACCAGCGGCCGATTCGGCAGGCATTGCGGTGCCGTGGGGTCGTGAACGGCCAGCGGATGGTGACGGGTAGAGATGGGATCGAATGAGAGCAAGTGTGAGATTGTGAGATGTGAGATGCGAGGTGGTCGATTTGTTGTGATCCGTTCTCGTTCATCCGTTCTGGTTCATTCCGTGTCTCAGGGGGCCATCGGGCGACCCCGGTTCCCCGGATCACCCATCCCACCACAACCACCCCACATGGGCATACATAATCAACTACAAGAACATCTCATCCAACTCAGGACAGCTCCTGCTGCTGCACCCGGTTCTGCCATGGGGCGTGAGGAAAGTAGTCAAAGCCCCCCCGTCGCTCGTTCCATTCGGCATGCAGGTGGGATCCCGAGTCCATCCCCTCTTCGTTGGCCCTCTCCTCCTGGTCTCGCTTGTCCTCGCCCACGCCAGGCAAGGCGGGCACGGCGCCTGCACTACGTCGGACACGGATGTGCGCCACTCCTCCATCGTTGTCAACTTGATGGGGGCACGGCTGCAGGCATCGAGCTCTTGGCGGAACTTGTCGTCCGCCCCTTCCGCGCTCTCAACCCATTCATCAGCCCAGTCGCGCATCGCCGCAGCGACAGCGGCGAGCAGCTCTTTCCCCGTCGGTGCGGTATCGAGGGTGAGGAAGGTGGCCGGGACGCGCTCAAGGCCAACCAGCTCCACTGTCGTGCCCGGACGCACAGCCCACATGGTGTGCGCCACGCTCCTCATGATGCTGTGTCGTGGGCGGAGTCCCGCGGGGCCCCACCCGTCCTTCCGGGGCACGTGACTCTCCCTACGTACTCACGTGACCCGCTACGAGGGGCTCACTCCGCACCGACCGTACATAAGCTCCGTACTCCGTAGTCTTGCTCCTTAACGTATGAATCACCGAGTCTCAAGAATCGCCCTCTCTCTCTACGCCTCAGCCCCTCAAGAGCCTCCTCTGCCGGTCTCGAGCATCCCTGCATCGGTGAGGGCCCCGTCTACGACATGCTGTCGAGAAGGCCGAGGCTGGGAGGTCCTCGTGCTCCGGACCGATGGTGCGCCCTAATCGAGAAGCGATGAGTTGCGGCGTGAACACCACGACGAGCTTTCGCACGGCTACGAGGTCGGCGTACACAAGACCCTGGCCCAGCTTGGGGCCATCCGGCTCGCAATGGCCTCGCGCATGTCCCTGAGTCAGCTGTGAAGCGTCCAAGCCCACCTCGTGGTCGTTCTTGACAAGCAGAACTGTGGCCTGCACACCGCCATATTGTGTGGGAAGGAGGAAGGGGAATGCGCGCAGAGACATTGGTGGTGAGGTTGTTGTTGAGGATGGATGGATGCCCCAGTGAATCGGGGTTGCGGAATGTGCGGGATCAAATTGCACGCGACTGACTTTGAAGCCTCAAAGGTGGGGACAAGATCGGGGATGACATGGCTCACAGTACAAACTATAAACCAAGCTAACCAGCAGCTACTATGTCGTCGCCTGACCCAAGGTCACACCGTGTTTTCGACAGAGACATGAGAGAGAGGAAAGGAAAAGAATAAAAGGCTACGTAGCGAGAAGGACGAGATGGCCGAAAACCCAGGATGAACGGCCGAGAGATTTTGACAACTTGACTGCCGAGACACGGCGCTTAGATCTGGTTCTTGAGCCAGATGGGTGCCGAGATCGACGAGTCGGTGGTGTAGAGGAAGTGGGCGGGCATGATGAAGAGGGTGCCCCAGCAGACGGCGTCGGTGGTCTTGCAGTAGACGCGGACCTTGCTGTCGGGGAAGTTGGGGATGCCACCGCCGTTCTGGAGGTTCTTGGTGTAGCCGAAGAGGACGACGCCCTTGACCTGGTTCTTGATGGTGGACGAGAGCTCCGAGATGGCGTTGGACATGACGGCCGTGCCCTGCGAGTAGCCGCCCGCAACGATCGCCGAGCTGGGGCACTTGGCGTTGGCCATGACGAAGAGGCGCTTGGCCTCGTCGATAGCCTCGCGAGAGGTACCGGCAGGAAGGAAGTTGGTCGCGAGCGCGGCGTCGTAGGGGCCACCGACGCCCTGAGTCCAGACCGAATCGAAGCGGCTGTTGAGGCCGTCGGCGACGTTGGGACCGGCCGAGCCGCCCTACGAAGTGGTTAGTGGAAGCTCAAGGACGCGAGGAAGGAATGGAAACTCACCATGTTGCCGCCCTCGGACGAGGCGCGAGCGAAGATGAAAATGACCTCGGGGCAGTTGTTCGAGTTGCCGTTCTCGAGCTCGTTCTTGGTCTGAGAGAGAAGCTGACGCTCCTCGAGCTCGGTAGTGGGCGCGGGGATGGCGGCGACGAGGCTGGCGAAGGCGGCGAGGACAGCGAAGAACTTCATGTTGGCTGGTTGGCGGTGAGTGGGTTGTTGGTTGGCAGTGGGCGGTTTGACTCCAGAGGTGGTTGTGATGATGAGTTGAGGGCGATTGACCTCGGCTTATATGTGTCGAGCGAGTGTCGACCTTTCGCAACTTGTTCACAAGTTACCCGGACGCGTTGCGGCGGTGCTGCTGAGACCATACCGGGCGATGCGTTGCCGTGACACTTCCCCATCATCCGCGTTGCAAGCCGCTTACCCCGAGCCGGTAGGGTTAGTGATCGTGGGTCGGCCTCCGTTGCTCGGAGGTGGGCTGGGTCGTGAGAGCGAGTGCCAGCTCCGCCCAGCGTGTTCACAACTTACCCGGACTCGTCGAGGCGGAGGTGTTGTGACCATAGCCGGTGCTGGATTGAGGTGCTGTTTCCCCAACAACGTCCAACGTCGCTTACCCCTAGCCGATAAGATTAGGTGATCGTGGTCCGACCTCACAGCAGCGGAGGTGGGCTGGTGGATGAGCGACTACAACCGGAGGCCAGAAGCCAGATCAGACGCGAAACATCGACAACAGCAACCCCGCAAGGCCCCGCACTGGCACCTGGCGCGCCCCCAGTTGCCCCACGGAGTCCATTGTGGCCCCAGGATGGCCAGACAACTGGCGTCAATGCTTCTGCCCACTCGGTTGCCCACCGCCCACCTTCACGCTCAGGCCACCTGTCGGCAATGGTAGTGCCCACCTCCGCACAAGCCACCCAGCGGTCTGGTCACGAGAGATTGCTTTCCGCGTGCCTCATTCCTGCCACAAAGGCCACCATGCGGTAGAGTGACGGTACCATATGTGCCCCAGCCGTCCACATAGTGTGTGTGGCGTGCGCCATGGTGTGAGCAGCCCCAGACTCCATTCATAGGCCACTTTCCTGAAACACACACCTCGTCTGCTGACCTGACTGCGCCCATTGTCAGTCGGTCAATATGCTCTCCGCCAAGAACTCTTGGCAGCACTAGAGCGCCACGGCACCGGCCACCAACGGCCGCCGGTGAGCCGCGACCTGTCGTGCCGCAGCCTCATTTCCGGAAGAGGCCGAGGTATGTCAGAGATCTTGCATGCACCGAGTGTGCGATCGGGGTCGTCACCAAGCACAGACCCCAGCTCCACCAGCTCCGGCAACGACAGCACCGGCGTTGGAGAGGACGAGCAACCGCACCATCCCCACGCACAGCGTCTGTCGTGCTGCCCACTTGACATCGCACTGGTGCACCGGACTGCCTTCGCACTTGCTAGCCGGTAGACCATGCTTCTGCGGCGTCGCACAAAGGGAGCTGCAGATTTGGGGACCAGTTCGGCTGCAGGTGAGCCGATGTCATTGACAAGGGCGACAACGCAAGAAAAAGTTGGCTAGCCGAGTGCCGGCGCGTCGAGGACATTCCTCAAGCACCTCCATCCCTCACGATCAGTCTCACCCCTCCCCCGGGCCTGCACTCCCATCCCTCACCTTCGGACGCTCCCCTCCCCCCCCCCGAGCCTCACCCCATCCTTTCCCCTCCAGTCCTTACCCCACTGCATGTTGTCAGCGTGGCGACATCCAAGTCCATCAGTGTTCAGGTGAGTCCGAAAGTTTCTGGCCAGCCAGTCTCGCGGCGTGAGCTCGCTGAAAAAAAAAAACACATGGCTTCAGCTGGCGGACACCTCTGCGAGCGCATTATCTGCCTAGCTGTACCAGTGGTTGGGCTTGAGACGGAGCTGCGGTCAACATAGAGATGCGGAACCACTCACGTAGCTGGTGTTGATGTCCTGAATCCTTTCAACACCGACGTTTCCCGCGTCGGTGATGAGTTCCTTGCGGAGGATCTGGGCGACGCGGTCAACGCCTTCCTCGCCGTACATGTTGCCGTACATGAAGGGGCGGCCGATTCCCACCCCCTTGGCGCCGAGGGCCATGAGCTTGAGCACGTCGCCGCCGTAGCGCACGCCGCCGTCGGCCCAGATGTCGATCTTGTTGACCAAGTCCGGGTCCTCCTCGTGGATGTCCAGCAGGACCTCTACGGGTGAGGGCGAGCCGTCCAGACTACGTCCGCCGTGGTTGGACACAATGATACCGGGGGCATTGTGCTCCACGGCCTCGCGGATGGTCTGCAATGACTGGATGCCCTTGAGGACAATGGGGAGATCGGTGAGCCCGCGCAACTGGTCGTAGTAGGCCCACGTAAAGAGCTGGGCCTCCTCGCCAAAGACGTTGGCCGATCCGGCGCCGTAGCGTTCAGCGCGCTGACGGTTACTGCCGGCGTTCGAATCGACGGTCCAGATGAGTGCCTTGGCGCCAGCCTTTTCGACGCGGCGGATGAGGGCCTCGTCGTTGGTGATGTTACCATCGAGGTAGATCTGGATTCAGCGGGAGTCAAATGGCGGCGCACCTGACGGAACATGACCTGGCCGGGCTCGGCGGCCTCGAATATCTCCTCGACGGTCAGACTCGAGTAAGACGACGAGATGTAGAGAACGTTGTTCTTGGCCGCACCCTTGACGAGACCAAGCTCGCCATCGGGGTTGCCGCCGAAGCCTCGAGCACAGGGGGAGATGTAGAAGGGGACCGAGAAGTTGTAGCCCAGGAAGCTGGTGTTGAGTGACTCGGGGATGCCGGTGATGTTGACCAGCTGGCGAGGGCGCCAGGTGTAGCGGTAGTAGACCTCGAGGTTGTTGCGCGCACTCCACTCGCCGGCGACTCCGTTGATGTAGTAGGTGTAGTTGGCCGGGGGGAGGTAGCGCCGAGCAGCCCACTGGAAGTCGGGGAGGCCCACAAGCTGGGTGATGTTGGGTAGCGTGCCATTGGGAGTGTCGCCGAGAACGTCGTCGATGCCAATGTCGGGCTCGGCAATGAACTGCCGGGCCGCGAGGGCGCCACCAAGAAGAGCAAGGCTGATGAGAGACCGCATGTTAGCAGGTAGGTCAGCACCGTTGTCTCAGTGCCGCTGCGTATTTCTACTTTCTAGACGAAGCTCAAGAAGAAGACTACCTTCTGCAAAGAGCGTCATGAGGTTGGGCTTAGGTTTCGCATGACGTACGTCGGGTGTCTCCACGACGCTTGGCATTGGTCTCGGACGTCTCGGACGACGACGAGAAGCCTCCAATTCGCGGACAGCAGCCCCGAAACGGTGGACCCTAGTTCTGGATGCTGTAAGATTCATTTCGCCGAACTCTGTATTGCAGTGCCGGCATCCGCTCCATCGCGCTGTCCATGTGGGCGACGCAGCTCATCCCCGCCGGGCGCTATGCCCCCTTCCTGGCACCCCATGCCTACGCCGCAGCACGGCGTCCCACACCCCCGCGCCTTGAGTGGGTCAGTGTCTCGGCCGTGGGTACGCAACTAGAAGTCACGCCTGCACAACTTCACCTGACGTGATCACATGTGCACGGGTGAGCAACCGGAGCTCATGGGATGGTGACAACCACAGAACCGTACGTAGTGATGTTGCTGGGGGTACACACATCTGCATCGGTCGGTCACGGGTGCAAGTCCCCTGTCGGGGAAGCCAGTCGCATGGTATTGCTCAGAGCTTGCTCAGAGTCGGCCAGTCCCAGCATTGCAGCGGCACGAAGCTACAGCGGCGCGACGGCGTTCTGGCTACTCGATTTCACCATGCCCATGCCCACGACAATCGCGCAACCCCAGGGCCCAACGCCTGTCACAATGGACGGAAGTTCACAGCCAGGTGCTCGGCCGGCTGGGTTTGGGGTTGTATCCCTCGCCCAACCTACTTGCAGCCCTGCACAGTCCGGCGGTATGGGACTCACATGCGCTGCCTGAGCTGCGTGTCCCTTAGAGCGGCATGCGCTGGGGGGGACAACATGGAGCGGCGTCGGGTGAGACCGCTGGCGTGAAGGATGCGGCTGGCCGCGCCGCCTGGGGTCGTGGGCGTCGCGTTGGCATGGCAATGAAGGATGGGACGGCATGCAGAGTATGGCGTGGGTGGACGAGTGGGCAATGGGTGATGTGCACTTCAGGTGACATCACTTGGCATGCGCGGAACGCGTGGAATGTGGAGGGATCAGTTGCTGCACCTGACTTTGTCGCTCGTCTCCAGACCTAGCTTCCCGCTGGCTGGCTGGAACACTGCATCTTCCTTCTGGCCACCTGAGAGACTGGCTGTGAGTGTCGGCAGGCTGCCTGCAGGTCTGGTCGGCCGTTTCGCTGGCCGCACCCTCCTCCCCTCTGGCTGGCTGGCCACAGGGGACTAGTCGCCGCTGGACAGGCGTGGATGCTGGATAGCTGCAGCGTCGGGCCACCCATCGCCGGATCACCAGTTGGCCACCTTTTTTCGCCACGGCGGTTGGCCACGGTGGCTCGTCATTACGCTGGGGTCATGGGGTTGTTGTTGCGAGCGCGTGGGAGCCACGTGCAACCTCAGGCACAAGGACGACCCAAGTGTGGTCGAACTTTGGCCACTGTCGGACTTACACTGGCATCCGTGGGCTCGGATGCGGGTCGTCAACGAGCGTCTCGCCGAGCGGCGCGTCCGACGCACTACACCCGGACGTAGTGCGTCCGCTTGGCGCCATCAAGACTCGGAGTCAACGGACCCCGAGGACGACGATGGGGACGAGGACGACGATGAGGACGAGCACGAACGCTCCTGGATAAGCGCTGGACGAGGGACACGCAGCGGCCGAGCCCGCTCGGAGACGCTCCAACTCCGAGCCTGTGGTGTCTTAAGGTCCTCGATTCGGGTACCCTTGATTCCGTGCTGCGTGAGGCATGTGAGATCTCCAACCGACCGAGATACTGTCAGGAGCTGATGTGGCAGTGTGGCGCATATTGATGGCCCATTCCATTCAACATGCATCATGAGTACCGAGACTGAGGATCATTCACCATCACGGCCATCACCAAGCTACGCAGCACCGTCACCAACTACTGTGAGGCTGACTCACCACAGCCGACCTCACCATCAGCCGACAGCCGGCCCTTCTCCGCCATCGCTGGCTCCGGCCCGAACCAAGACAGTACTAGCCGCTCGTCCCGTGCATCAACCGTGGCAAAACCTGCACGCACACGGCGCCACTCGCTTGCACCTCGCCCGCCCCGCTCGCCCATCAAGGTGCCACTCGCCACTACAGCGGGGCAAGGCGCAACCGTGATCACCAGCAGATCACCTACGGCCCCCGCAGATCACCTCAGCCCCCACAGATCAGCCGAGGCAGCTTGCAATCAACACGAAACAAACTCCAGCATTCCGCATCAATGTCGGCACGGCCTTTGTCCCATCACTCGCCGGATGGGATATAACGTCGACGCTCAGCTCCAAGGCAGCTGTCCCCAGTCACCTCTCCCAGCAACCATGGCCCCAACCAAGCGCCCCGCCAAGACCCCCGCGGAGGGCAAGACCTCGAGCTCAGCCAACAAGCGCGGCTGGACCGCGCCGGCGTTCTCCACGCGCCCGCGGGTCGGCCCCAAGATCAACAGCCTCAGGATCAACACGGCGCTCGCGCAGTCGTGGCCCGTGCGTCTGTCTTCGGGTAGCTGACAGCAGTCCGACGCGCCCCGCGCCCCCACGGAGGAGCGGCCTGCATACCGCACCAGCCCGCCCCGTGCTAGTGCGGCGACCACCCACCGCGCCACCAACACCAGCTCCAGTGACGACACTACTCCGCGCATCGCCCCGTTCCTCTTCCCCTTTGTGCCCCCCACGCCCACCGTCCCGTTCTTCACCATCACTCCTCGTCCACGCTCGCCGAGTGCGCGCGACTCTCCCCTTTCCGCTGCCACTGCTCCGGGCACGCCGACCGCCGCGTTCGCCGCCCTCCGCGTGCGCGAGAAGCCTGCACAGTCGTAGGGAGCACGACGTTAAGTTGTAGACTAGTTGTAGAATATGATGGACCACCGAGTATTGATGAGTGATTGATCGGCGGACAATAGGATCAGCAGTGTGCCATCAGATCACCTCCGCATCGCAATCAGTTGGGGGATACAAATACATGGGTACGATACAAGCCCGCGCCTACTTCGTCTCCCCCCCGCCCTCCTCGCCAGCCTCCGCCGCCTCGACGAGGTCCCACCCCTCCCCGCGCCACAGCGCGACCCGCCACAGCGCCACGACGAGGGGCACGCCCCCGCCACGCCCCGCGTCGATCTCCGGGATCTGCACGGCGACCAGCGCGGCCTCCTCCTCGGCCCGGTGGCCCTCCACCTCCGCCGTGGGGGTGGTGACGTGCCCCCCGGCCGCCTCGGCGCAGCGCCGCACAAACGCCCGCTGCGCGGCCAGCACGTCCTCGACGAGCGCGCCGCACCGCGGCTCGGCGCCCAGCAGCGCATGCAGCGGGAAGAGGGGCACGTCCCCCCCGTCCTGGGGGTCGTAGTTGCGCACGCCCTCGCGCGCCAGCATGGGCACCTTGGGGTGCGCGCGCTCGTCCTCCGTGAGGCGGGACCTGGCGCCGAAGCGCACGTCCAGCACGGCGATGGCGCCGCGGGGCGCGGCGCCGCGCCCCACCGCCTCCACCTCGGCGGCGGAGAGGGGGCGCAGGACGCGAGACGCGTCGCCGCACTCGCCCGCCTTGGGGGGTTGGGCGGAGGCGATGCGCGCCCGCAGCAGCTCGAGCTCCTGCGCCACGCGCGTGAGCAGCTCCGCGCCCACCTGCTCCAGCATGTTGTCGGGGATCTTGGGCGGGCCCTTGGTGATGCTCGCCAGCTGGCGCTTGCTGTGCCCCATGCTCGCGACCACGTCTCGCCGGAGGGCGACCCACGCGGCCTGCCCCGTCCGCCGGGCGGCGTAGCGCGGGTGCTGCAGCCCGTCGGGGGCGGCGAGGACACGCGGCGTGCCCCGTGTGTCCCGCACAATCAGGGCGCGCAGGTTGAGCATGTACGCCGTGTGCATGTATCCGTGGGAGACGGCGCAGCGGCGCATGGGCGTGCGCTGCATCACCCCTGCGGTCAGCTAACTCCCCATATCTAGCTCACCGACGGGGTCCTGCCGCCACGACGCGTCGGCGGCCTTGGAGCGCCGCGCGGCATAGTTCACCTGTTTGCGGGTGGGGTAGGCGCCGAAGATGGCCGAGCGTTCGCGCCCGCCCTCGAGCACCGGCGCGGTGGGGAGGTACGCCGGCTCCTTGGCAGGCGGCTTGCGGAGGTGTGCGCCGGGGTCGCGGGCTGCGGCAGACGAGTGTGCGCGCAGCAGCGCGGGGCGTGCTATCCTTGTGATGGGACTGGCTGGTTGCATTGTGAGAAAGATTGTGCAATTGCACTGTACGTCATGGGCTGCAGGCCAAAAGCCTCCCCCGTAGAATAGCCGGTGGAGGAGATTTGATCCCGTCGCCGCACCAACGGAGTGCCGACTGGCCGAGTGGCCGATGATACCCCGCACCATCGCACTCTCTCCCACACCCCCATATCCACCCGCTACCCCCGCCCGCGGACACTATGGCGGCGACGGGGTGGGTCTAGTCGAGGCGCTGGGCTGACGGCAGGGGATATGACGGCGCCTGGACACGGCGCGCGCGCCAGGCCGACGAGTGGCTCGCTGGTGAGTGGAGCGGGGCGGAGCGGGGCGGAGCGGGGCGGAGCGGGGCGGAGCGGGGCGGAGCGGGGCGGAGCGGGGCGGAGCGGGGCGGAGCGGG
>JAMALN010000387.1:0-33462 GCA_023630115.1 Cutaneotrichosporon sp. PK4640 | reverse complement strand
CAGCGACAGACACCCCGTTCAAAAGTCCACTCCGCCTCAAATTCAATTTCCCGAAACGCCGCCGCCACCCAGGCTGGCTTTCCCCTTGTGGCACTTAGAAATGGCCACTTTGCTAATCCTGGTATTACAATGCATATGCTGAACATCCATGCCTACATCCAGAACGTCTAGAAACACATCTTGCAGCCCTCTTAGAGGAAGAATGTCCTGCGCGACACCTCCATCTTGGGCTTCCACTTCCACTCGTACTCCTGCTCCTCGTCGAGCGCGGGGATGGGTTGCCCGCTCGGCGTAGCCTCGCCGTTGGCCATGGCAGCCGCAGCGGCCTCCTCGTCCTTGCGCTCCTGCTCGGCCGTCTCCTCGTCGTCGTCAATGACAAACTCGTCGTCCGCAGACTTGTCGCCGCCCGTCGGCATGCGTCCGTCGCCCGCGCGCACCGACGGCAGGCCCTTCCGCATCCACCGCAGCTTGAGCGTGAAGCGGGGACCGATCTCCTGCAGCTTGGCCGAGGTGGGCGAAGTGAACGCGTAACTGCCGTCAGCACAAGCCAGTCAGAGGTGACTCACCGGTGTCGCCTGAAGAACAGGAAGTCACGCTGGTTGTGCAGCGTCGCGACCTGGCGTCCGCGGAACTGGGGCATTGGGGGGAAGAGCTGAGCCCACATGGCACCGACCGAGTTACCGAGAAGCGTGGTGAAGCCGTTCAGGATGAGCTCGGCTGAGCGTCAGCTCTATGGACTCCTGTAGCTGGACGTACGGTTGTGGGCCGTGGCGCGACCATGCCCGTGGATCTCAGAGCCGAGTTGCACGCTGCTCAGCTTGAAGTAGGCCGTAGGGCCCGCGGGGAGGTTGATGAGGGTGAGCGCGTCTGCTGTCAGTTACGGGGACTTCCTGCACAACTCACTGGGCTTCTTGTGGTCCTCATTGACGACGATGACCGCGCTGTACCCGCGCTTAGCACCCCAGCGAGCAACACGGCCGAGCTCGAACCCGCGTCCCTTGGGGCGCTTGAAGAACTCGCCGCTGGGGAAGATGCTCTTGAGGTCGTCGCAGAAGTGGTACGTCGGCTTGGACGGTCCGGGCGACGTGGTGATGAGGATACGAGGAGGGGCAGTGTGCACCGGTTCCGGGGCCTTCTGCTTCTCCTCCGTCTCTTCCTCGGCGTCCTCACCCTCCTCATCGTCCATGTCCTCATCCTCCTCGTCATCCTCCTCGGCCTGAGCCTTCGAACCAGACGGGCCGGCCTTGGGCTCCTCCTCCTCCTCGTCGCTCTCCTCGTCCTCGTCCATCGCCTCCTCCGCAGGCGCGTTCACAAGGCGCGATGCCTCGGCAGCACGCTCCTCGGCAGCGCGCAGCGTCGCGGGGTCGGCGGTGAGGTACGACGACCCGTCGTAGATACGCGTGTTGTCGATCGTGCGGGGGATATTCTTCTCGAGGCGCTCCTGTCTTGTCAGCTACCGGTGCCAGTCGAGCTAGCTGAACTCACACGCCGAATCTCCTCGCCGCCCTCGCCCTTCTCGAGCTTGCGCTGGTCCATGCGGCGCTTGAGCTTCTCCTGCGCCTTCTCACGCCGGGTCTTGTTGTGGACCTGGCCACGCTTGACGGCGTTCGCAATCTTCTTGTCGCGCCCCATGTTCGGCAGTGGTGTCAGAGATGGTCAACAACAACGTCTGGGTGAGCAGGTCGTGCGGCTCTGGAAATCTTGGAGTGGAGGTTATCAAGCCCTTTGGTGGCAAGATTGAAAAGTCCACGTCACCAATCCAGGCACGGATCACTGTTTGGCTTCAAAGCAGTCGCGTCAACCGGTAGATTATCTTGCATTGCGATTATTGTTGTTCCTTCCTCTCCATCACTTCAACCATGCCTTCCTTCCTCACCTCGGCCGCTGCCGGGCGTGGAACCTCTCGCGTCAACTCGTTCTCTCGCGACTGGGGCCAGGACGAGGAGCCGCCCTCCAGCACCCCCATCGAGTGGTCCCCAAGCCCCCCTCGCGTCAAGCACAAGCTGCCCTTCTCGGCCCCGGCTCGCCCAGCAGCCTCGGCATCGGCCCCCTCCTCCACCGCCGACGATGGATTGACACCGCAAGAGCGCCGCCGCCGAGCGATCCTGGAGGCCATGTCGACCAACTCACCTGCGGCGACGACCTCCGCGCCAGCCCGGGTGACGGCGCCCGCCCCTCCTCCACGATCCAACACCGCCCCCCTGAGATCAACTGGCTCCACGATATTATCGTCCAGCCGGCTCACCTTACCTCTCAAGCCCAAGGCCAAGCCCCTGTCGGCGGCCGCAGCCGAGGAGCAGGCTTTGCCGGAGCTCCCGACCCTCGACGTCAAGAAACGCCCGAAACCGTGGGAGGAAGACTTCACGTGAGCACCTTCCTCGGCCCCTTCCTCGGCGCGCAATGCTGACGTATAGCTCCGCCAAGAAGGTCATGGAGACCGGAGGCTTCTCGCGCACGAACTCCTCCGGTAGTCTCGGCTCCTCGAGCAAGAGGAGCAAACCTGCCTTCCCCACGGTCAACATCAGAAACAAGCTCGTCTTGAGCACCGAGCAGCAGGAGGTGCTCAAGATGGTGGTTGACCAGGGCAAGAACATCTTCTTCACTGGCAGTGCAGGTGAGGGCTTGTTGTGGGGTGTTGCTAACGGCTAGGCGCTGGCAAGTCTGTTCTGCTTCGCGAGATCATCAAGTCGCTGCAGCTCAAGTACTCCAGATCTGCGGACGCCGTCGCTGTCACCGCCTCGACTGGTATCGCCGCCTGCAACATCGGTGGCGTCACGCTGCACTCTTTCGGGGGTATGGGCCTCGCCACCGAGGAGCCGTCCAAGCTGGTCGCGAAGGTCAAGCGTAACAAGAAGGCTGCCGCTCGCTGGACCCGCACGAAAGTGCTGATCATCGATGAGAGTGAGTAGTTGTTTCATGGCCCAGGTAGTGCCAACAACCAACACGATCCAACCCATCCCATGCTGACCCCAGTCTCCATGGTGGACGCCGAACTGTTTGACAAGTTCAACAAGGTCGGGCAGATGATGCGCAAGAATCCAATGAAGCCCTTCGGCGGAATGCAGCTCATCTGCACGGGAGACTTCTTCCAGCTGCCCCCCGTCACCAAGAACGGCGAGCCACGCTTCTGCTTCGAGGCCGTCACTTGGAACGAGGCCATCCAAAAGCAAGTCAACCTCACGAAGGTCTTCCGCCAGAAGGACGAGCGTGAGTGGGCTGCGAGGGAGCGGCACATGACATGTCTGATGGCTGCTGACGCCAGGCTTTGTCAACATGTTGAACGAGATGCGCTTCGGCCGCCTCACATCCGAGTCTATCGAGACGTTCCGCCGACTCGACCGCCCCATCCCGTGCCCCGATGGCATTGTCCCTACCGAGCTATTCCCGCGGCGTGAGGACGTCGACCGGTCCAACCGTACGCGCCTTCAGAACCTCAACACGGACGGGTACTCTTACATAGCCCAGGATGGCGGTACCATGACAGACCCGACTCAGCGCGACAAGATGCTGTCCAACTTCATGGCGCCCAAAGAACTCGAGCTCAAGGTCGACGCGCAGGTCATGCTTATCAAGAACGTGGACGAAACACTCGTCAACGGCAGTATGGGCCGCGTGCTTGGCTTCTGCCATAAGATCCAGTTCGTCACGGACGCCCACGGTCGGTGGCGCGGCGAGACCGGTGTGGAAGACGATATCATGAACAGAGAGGGACACGACGACGAGGAAAAGGCCAAGAGGAGGGCCAAGCTGCGGTCGCAGATCAACCCAGGGGCAAGGCCGTTCCCAGTCATCCGCTTCGCGACGCCTGGCGGTGGCAGCCGCGACGTTTTCCTCGAGTTCGACCAGTTCAAGAATGAGCTTCCCAACGGCGAGGTGCAGGTGTCGCGGACGCAGCTGCCGCTTATTCTCGCCTGGGCGATGTCGATCCACAAGGCTCAAGGGCAGAGTAAGTTGGCGCAACGAGCAGGTGTTGACACCAGCGCTGGAGCGCGTCAAGGTCGACCTTAGCAAGGTGTTCGAGAAGGGCCAGGGTGAGTGGCTGAAGCGGAGTACCTCTAACCGGCAGCATATGTTGCGCTCTCGCGCGCGACATCGCTCGAGGGCCTGCAGGTTCGGGGCTTCAGAGCGGACAAGGTCATGGCCCACCGCAAGGTCGCCGTCTGGTCGAACAACCTGCAGTCGTTGAATGTGTAGACTCTTCCCCAACAAAACCAATCCTCTCCACACACTGAGACTCCTCACATGTATCAAGAGCGCATTCACCATCTGTACAATAGGCAACAGGTCGAGCATGTAGACAAGCGACGCCGGCCATATGCATCACATTCATCCCCTGTCTGTGTTCTTGCTCGTTAGCGACGCACAGCCACAGTCGTCTGCACCCGCACCCTGCTGCTCTCGAATGCAAGATGGGTGCATGCTCCAATGCCACAACTACCACACAGTCGCTCCTTGGCGCGCTCATGCCTTGAGCTTGGCCTGCGCCTCGGCCGACAGCCACTCCTTCGGGAACCCCTTGACACCGCCCACAACCTCGGGGCGGCGCTGGAGCGCCTCGCGCCGTGCATACCGCTTCTCCCCGCCAAACTTGCGCTGCTTGGCAAGCAGGTGGCGCGCGTCCAGCGGTGCATCGGCGGGGATGGGCGACTTGGGGTCCTGCCGTCAGCTAAGCCATGCCGGGACTCACGTTCGCCGCGGCCACCAGCCCTTCCAACATGTCGCTCGCGCTCTTCCGGTTCATGCGGATGGCGGGGTAGCGCGCCTCGCTGAGCTTGAACCACCCGTCGCCGTCGGCGACGAGCTCGCCTGACCCCGGCGCGCCGGGCGTCCACCGCGGCCCGGCGAGGAGCTGGAAGCGGCGCACGGCGGCCGCGTCCTTGAGCGGCAGGGCGGAGAGGGGGGCGGTGAGCACCGTCTTCTGGTTGTACTCGTGGTTGGGGTTGGCGAGGTCGATCGCGGTCGTCAGGCGGATCTTGCCGGGCGCGGGCTTGAAGGGCTTGGCCTGGGCTGGGGTTAGCGAGGCCGAGGGAGCGAGGCCGCGAGCGCAGCGAGCGGCGGAGAGTTCGGGAGGCGGTAGGAGAGCCGAGGGGGAGGGGGCGGGCGGAGATGAGGGCGCCCACGCCCGCACTCACCATTCAGCGCCGCCGTGTCCGTGTACATGTTGGCGACGAGCTGGCGGATGTCGTCGATCGCCGCGAGACGGATGTATCCGATCGTGGTCGCCTCGTCCCACATGTACTTTGTCACGCCGCTGTCGTTGCGCATGTCCCAGTCGGGCTCCTTGGCGAAGCCGCGGGCGGTCGCCGACGTCGAAAAGGTGCGCGCACCGAGCGCGAGCGCGCGCGTGCGGATAAGGCCGGCCATCGTGCGTGGGTATAGGAAGAGTGCTCGCGATCACAAGTGTCGAGGTCGAGATCGGACATTCGCGCGGGTCCTTGACTTTTTAGCGGGCCTACGGGGGCCGGGTTTCAGGCATCACAGCTGGTCTCAGGCCTAATCAGGGTGTCTGTTGTTGAAAGGATGGATGGGCGGGAGTATATTCTTCCTTGCGCATGACAGATACCAGATTCAGCACTCGACACACCCACCCCGCAAATATAGGAGTGGCGTTCTCCCGCGCGCCCCGCGCCCAGACCACTGAGACACCATCGACCAGCCGCGATCGGTTGCTGCCGTCACTCTCATGATCGCACACCCATCACGCCTGGCGATCTAGAGATCCACGTGCATCGCAGTGGCGCGCGGGCCCGGGAGACGGGACGCCTACGCGACGGGGCGCGCTGGGCGTCATGGACTAAGACACCTTCCCACCGCAACGCACCGCACACAGCGGCCGCACGTCTGCCTCTTGGCGCCCCGTCGCCATGTGCTCCAGACGGCCGAGCCTGGGCATCCTGGCCAGTCGCGCAGAGCTTCTATCAGGGTCGAGGCTGGCCTGGCCCGAACGTTCGGGCGACGCGTGCCATGTGTGCCTGGCGCCAAAAGTTCGTCTGCAGTGAGCATGCTATCGATGCGCCAAGGAGAGTGCCCGTACGCCTCTGCGGCCGTTGGGACACGAGGACACGAGGGTGCCGCGGGTGTCGATCAGGGAGGGGCGTGGCTCCCGCAATCCTCATCTCGGGCCAAGACACCCCGCGTCTCCCGTTTCGAAGGCGAGAACAAAATTGCCCGCGTACATGTCTATTCAGATAAGAATGCAATGATTGCCATGCAGGTCGCCACGATCGCCCACTCCTGTACTCCTAGTTCTGACAGAGATCCGACGCGCATCGCGTCCAGCGTCACGCAGTGTCCACGGTCCTTAGCCTCACACTTTCCTTCGCCGCGCAGCCAGCAGATAAAACTTGTGTCTCTACAGAACACCACACACACACACACAATGCCCGCCGTCCCGCCCCTCCCGCCCCTCGTCATGGCGCCGCCCATGTCGCGCTCCTCCTCCAGCTCGACGATCACCCTCGTGTCCACCCCGCGCCTCAAGGCCTTCGAGCCCGAATGCACGACGCTCACCGCCGCGGCCGTCAACAAGCCGCTCAAGGCCGCCTTCGCCGCGTCCCTCGCGGCCCTCGACCGCCCCCTCCGCATCGTCGGCCTCCTCGCGACCCCCGACACCGGCTGCAGGACGTACGCCGAGATGACCGCGCGCGCGTGCGCCGCCTCTGGGGTGTCCTTTGACCTCCAGGAGGCCGAGCACTCCTTCGCCGCCGTTGCCGACGCCATCAGGGCCCTCAACGCCGACCCCGCCGTCGACGGCCTCATAGTCTACTTCCCCCTCTTCGGCGCGCAGGACGCCGCCCTCCGCGCCCTCATCTCCCCGCGCATCGACGTCGAGGGCCTCGCGGGGCTGCCGCGCGCCCCCGTCCCCCGCGGCCTCCACGCCGCCGCATACCCCTGCACGGCGCTCGCCGTCGTCCGCGCCCTCCAGCACCCCTCCGCGGCGCTGTACGACGCCTCGCGGCCCGCCGGCGCCCGCTTCGACGGCACGGTGACGGTCGTGAACCGCTCGCCGACGGTCGGCGCGCCGCTTGCCCGCATGCTCGCGGCCGACGGCGCGCGTGTCTTCTCCGTGGACATCGCCGGCGCCGAGCTGCTCTCCCTCCGCGCCGGCGAGATCGTCACCACCCCCGTCGAGGCGGGGCTGGAGCAGCTCCTCGGGCAGTCGGACGCCGTCGTCTCCGCCGTCCCCGGCAGCTTCTGCCTCGACACGGCCGCGCTCAAGCCCGGGTGCGTGGCCGTCGACCTCTCCGAACACGGCAACTTTGGCGCCGACGTGTGCGAGCGCGCACGCGTCTTCGCGCCCCGGATTGGCGGCGTGACCATCCTCATGCTGCAGATCAACGCGCTCGTCCTGCGCCGGCAGCGCGAGCGCGAAGGCAAGCTCTAGTGATGCGCGGGGGCGTCAAGCGAGTAGCCGAAGGACTTTCGGATACCTGTGTCATAGACTGTATCATGTATTCTTACTGGTTAAAGGCGTTGCGTTGCTTGTGGGCGGAGGAGATCGTCGAGCGGATCCGCACAGACACCGGAGATGCTTGGATCGGCGAGATCAGCGCCTTGCTGGTCACGAGGGCGCAGTCCGACAGCTTTCGGAAGCGAGTTGATCCGACTCTGCTGCCTTTCGGCTCGGAGTGTCAGCTGTGAGTACATCAGACGGCAGCCGAGGTCGACCCGTGGAGAACCCATGCAGAACCGAGAATCTACGCCTTGCCCATCCATGCGTCAATC
This sequence comes from Cutaneotrichosporon sp. PK4640, assembly GCA_023630115.1. NCBI lineage: Eukaryota > Fungi > Basidiomycota > Tremellomycetes > Trichosporonales > Trichosporonaceae > Cutaneotrichosporon > Cutaneotrichosporon sp. PK4640. The sequence continues at coordinate 25,737 of JAMALN010000387.1, read as the reverse complement.
TGCGCCTGTGGCACCTCATCCAGGCGGTGCACAAGGTAGTCGACCTGGTGTGAGCTCGTCACTGCCCTGGCTAGCTCCTCCTCCACCACTCACCTCGACATCCTTCGTCAGAGGGATCACCCAGTCGCGGTACAGCCCCACGACGGCCTCAATGTCGATGCGCGTCGCCGTGTCCTCAATCACGTGCCCGTCGGCGTCCATCTCGCACCCGTACACCTTGGCCTTGTTGGCCAGGCGCGCGAGCAGCCTCGCCTCGACGGCCGGCTTGGTGATGAGCGCAGCCAGCGCCTCCTTGTTCGGCGGGGTCGCGAGGATGTGCGGGATAAAGTCGGCCGGCGCCGACTGGAACTTGGACTCAGAGACGAACATGCCTGGCGTTAGCCGAACACCCACCGAAAGGCTCACCGAAGTGGATACGCCGGCTGAGCGCCTGGAGCACCTCTACGTCGCGCGTGGCGCTGCTCCCGTAGTTGCCGTCGTCCTTGTCCTTCGTGATGCCGGGCACGATGTGCTGGACGTAGAAGTCGAGGATCTGGTCATTGACATTCACGGATGGGTGGGAGGCAGCCGGGACGTGGAGGAGCGCGGGGAAGTCCATGGGGACAAGGACGGGCGTGGGAAGCAGCTCGCGCGGCGTGAACGGGTGCTCGTCCGGCGACGTGTAGCGGCGCGCCTTGGCTGGGGTTAGTTGGGCTACAGAAGGAATGGGAGGGCTGGGGGCGCACCGTGGAAGCTCTCGGTCTCGCGGATGAACCACTCGAGGAGGGGCTTCTTGGAGCCCATCTCGGCCTCGAAGGCGCCCGCCTCGTAGATGCGCTTGTTGCGCGCAAACTGGGCGCGCTCGATCAGCGCTGGTGTCAGCTCGCTCTACGGGGTGGGAGACGCACAGAAGATGATGGTGTCCTCGAGACGGATGAGCTGGGTGCGGATGTTGTCCAGCGCCAGGAGCTCGGGGATGCTCGCGCCCGTGGTGAGGTTCATGGCTGTTGAGTCGCGTGAGTGTTGAGTGGTGAGTGGAGAGATGGGTGGAAGTGGACACTTTGCCCGCACTCTTTCGGGCAACACCCCAGGCGGTCACTTGGTGGAGGTGGAGGTATGTGCTGTGAGCCATGTGCCATGATGGGTCCGTGACAGCGGGTTTCAGGAGGCGATATCACAATGCTACGAGGCCCCCGCCTTTATCCGGCCCCACAGCGCATTTCACCTCGGGTAAGTACCAATCCGCCTATTCCGCGGAAATTGTCTACAAGCGCGGCTGCCCAACTCACCCCGCATCTCCACGACAACGCCCCGTTCGACGAGCTCAGCGACCAGGAACAAGGTGCGGCTGCGGAGGCAAGATGCGGGGTAGATATGCAGAACTGCAGAGAAGCCGAGGAACAGAAGACCGAATGATATCTGATAACAGCGGCCCAAGTTGATTGCCACTTGCCCTGCCTGTTGACTCGGCACCCCGCCCTCCTCACAATGGTGTATCGAAAACATATGCATACAAGGACACTGGGCACGTCGCTTGTACTACTAGCGGCGTCCGTGGACAGGGTCCCACACGGCGCCTGCGCCTGTGCACGGCGCGTTCTATGATGCGGCTTAGAAGAGCCAGGACGCAATCTGGCCCCACTTGCCGACGGGCCTGTAGTGCTCGTTGTCGAGCTTCTCCATCTCATCGAGCTGGCGGCGGCCAGTGTGGAAGTCGATCTCCTCGAGCTTGACCCACTTGGTGCGCTTGACGACCTTCCAGCCGATCCAGGCGACGGCAAAGATGATGACGGTGATGTACGAGGCGAAGAAGGACGCCGTGTCCCAGTTGCCCTTGAGGAAGACGGTGAAGCCGCAGAAAAAGATGATGAGGGTGAACCAGATGAAGCCGTACCACGTGAGCCACGGCTGCCAGGGCGCGAGGTACGGCGAGTCGCGGGTGAGGCCCTGCTTCTTGAGGCCGTAGTAGTAGCGGAGGTAGCAGAGGAGGATCGCCCACCAGCAGAGCAGACCCGTGACGGCACTGAGGTTGTAAAGCCAGTCGAACGCCTCGGCGGCCTTGGGGCCGCCGGTGTTGAGGTACGCAAGCGGGCCGAAGAGGCCGGTCACGATGACAGCCCAGTACGGCAGGCCGCGGCGCGTGCACTTGCGGAAGAACTTGGGGGCCATGCCCTCGAGCGCGAGGGCGTACAGCGTACGGCTCGACGCGTAGAGGTCCGAGTTACCGGCCGACCAGGCGGCGGAGAGGATGACGGCGTTGATGACGGACGGGAGGCCCTTGATGCCCGCGTTCTCGATGGCGATGACGAAGGGCGAGGCGCTCGCGTCGCTGCTCGACGAACCGTTCAGCAGGCGCGGCTCGTCGTACGGCACGAGGACCGAGATGACGAAGATGCCGAGGACGTAGAAGAGGACAAGACGGAAGAAGACGCGGCGGATGGCCTTGGGAACGGTCTTGCGCGGGTTCTCGGCCTCACCAAGCGTGGTACCGATGATCTCAGTTCCGATGAACGAGAAGGCAGCCTGCACGAACACGTTCCAGAAGGCAAGGAACTGTCCCCAGTGGCCTGGAACGACGCCGTCGCCGCCATCGATCGTGATCTGCGCGAACGGACCGGGGTTACGCCAGTACCTGAACCCGATAGGGTCGTGGTTAGGCCCTCCGCCGCACATGAGGACGATGCCGAGGATGATGAGGCCAACGATGGCGATAACCTTGATGAGGGACTGGGGTTAGCGACTCCCTGGCGCGATAACGGGAACACTCACGGCCCAGAACTCCATTTCACCGTAGAGACGCGCGCCCGCGGCGTTGACGAGCCAGATGAGCACCATGCAGACCGAGATGTAGACGGCGGGGTTGGTCGAGTTGTCCCAGTACGAAATGATGATCGCCGCCGCGACGAGCTCGGTCGGTAGCGTGATGGCCCACGAGTACCAGTAGTTCAGGCCGACCGCGAAACCGAGGGAAGGGTCGACAAAGCGGGCTCCGTAGTGGGTGAACGCTCCGGCGACGGGGAAGAGGGTGGCCATCTCGCCGAGCGCGACCATCATCGAGTACACCATGGTGGACATGAGGCAGTAGCCGATCCACAGGCCGACGGGGCCGCCGGTCGCGAGGGCCGAGCCGGAGCCGACGAAGAGACCTGGCGTCAGCCTCTTACTGCATGCAGATGTAGGGCGCGGTTGATGGACCGTTCGAGGTGTAGTGGTTCGGTGGAGCGGATAAGGTGGAGGGCCACTGGCCGCTGGTGCCTTTGCAGATCGGCGCCACCGCCACCGTCCGTGCGCCCCGCGACTAGGCCTCGTCCGTGATCCGTGCGCCCCTTCTCGACTTCTGCGCCCCTCACCAGCCCTTGGCTTTCAGCTCACCAGTTCCGATAGCACCACCAATGGCAATCATGGCAATGTGCCGCTGCTTGAGCTGACGCTTGACACCGCCCTCAAGCTCGCCATGGCCTGTCGTCAGCACGCTCACACTGCACGCGTACTGTTCAGCTCGCCCAGGCCGCCTGTTCCCGGCTCGACCCAGTGGTACGCGGCCTCGGGGTCGTGGCTGTCGTTGTACGCCGGCGACACGCTGCTGCTCCCCTCCTCATACTTGGCTGGCTGTTAGCGAGCGATCAGGGTGGATCCCGTCCCCGTCAGGGCGCTCACATTCTGGCGACGGGGTGTGGTGTGGTGTGGGGTGGTAGGGGTTGAAGCCCTTCTCGTTCGGCTCGGCGCCGTTGTGGTGGTCCATGGCGCGGGGTGGGGTGGGGGTGGGCAGATTCTAGATCAAGAGCGGGGGAGGGTGATGGACGGTAATGAAAAGCTGTTGGTGTCGGAGTCGGCACGCGTCGATGTAGGGAAATGCCCGGGATGCGTCAGCGAGACAAGACGCCGCAGCCGATCTTGGACGAGTCTTTCGGTGGTCGGGGAGTGTTAAAAGAAGACGAGCAAAGATTGAGATGCAATGAGCTCGACGGAAGAATGGAGGCGGGAGGTGGGCCTCGGATGTAAAGCGCTCTTCGGTGGGATCCGAGTCGGGCACGCAGGCGCCGCGGCCGCTGCGCCTGCTGATTGACATGCGGGGCTCAGTAAATAGTCGTGTGCTCACATGGACACGGGTGGGGGGCATTGAGGGCCGATAAGGCACTAGAGCGTACGCATTCTCGGGCGGGACGAATCACGCTGCGCTCGTCCTGGGCGCAAGCGAGACACCGGCCTCGATTCGGGGAGTGAGCGCGCAAGAATGCTCAAGCACACGCAAATAGACCGTAAAGAGCGCCACCCAGGCCCCGAGGTACACGGACCTGAGACCAGAGGATTGAAAGGATTGAATGGAGCCGATTGTGCCGACACGCCGTCGGACCTCACGTCATGCACACGAGCTTATCTGCACCACCGCCGCTCCACCTCGGGGCAGTCACGGGGGAGTCACGGTGACCGCTGCATGCATACCTCGCGGCCTGCACGCCATCGCCGCAAACGTCGTCACTCGCCACTCGCCACTCGCGCCACGGCCACTCGGCCGACTCCACAGCACTGAGCAACCGTTGCCCACCTTCAAGTTCCTGCCGGCATGTTCCATTGCATGCACATTCCGTCAGAGTGCGACGCCAGATGCGAGCTGAACCGCGGTGGGGAACGAGGGGCGCGCTTTCTCGCCCAGCGCTCACCGATCACCGGCTTCGCGCGTTAATGCCTCAACATGTACTCGCGATGTCCCGAACACGCTGACATCTCCGACTCGCATGCTTGTCTAGCTGACAGACAACCCCTCCGCTGCTATCGCCTTCTCCGGCGTCTCGTCGCTATCCCCAGAGTGCCCAAGGCTCGGCGGGGCGCAGGCGGGGCTCAACTGAGTGGTGATAGCGGCTAACCGCGACCTCTGTTGCCCGGTTACACCCCCGGCCTCCCAGTCTTGGCTACGCCCAAACCCCAAGCTACCCCCGCGGCCACCCATCAGCCCCGGACTAGCGCCCAGCGGGCGTAGCAGATAGCCAAGCGAGCTGGCCTTCCAGCCGGGCCCCCGTTGATATGGTGGCATGTACAGTACAGAGCCTCGGTACGCCCGTGGGGTGGAGTCACCTCGTCTGACCAGGACATGTCGGCGCCCTGTGTCTCCGCCACTGCTGTATCAAGCTAGACCAGCAGTCGTTATCGTCTGCGAGGCATGCGAGGGTTAAGCTTTGCGCGTGAGACACGGGCACGGTCTTGGCCCACGTGCCCAGTTCGCTACTCCCTTAGCGCCGCACACCACCTTGCAACTGAGACACTCGCACTGTCTCTCCTGCCTTGCTCCGGTCTGCCTTGTACACACATACACACCAAGCGACGAGAAGATTTCACACTTGTCGCGGTCATCCCAGCACGCGAGCCCTTGACAATGTTCCAGCCGATGGCGATGGGCTGGCGAGAGAGCGAGGGATGCTCCGCCTCACCGGAGGTGCCTCCGCACATCAGCGACGGCATCGTCGGCCTCGCACCCTCATCTCTCTTGCTCTCCGAAGTATCTTTCGGGTCGGGGGCTCAACCTGCCCCACCGAGCCTGTGCTGGGAGAGCACATCGTCCTCGAGCCCAGCGGGGCCACCAACACCCTCAACGGTGCTCTCCCACCCACGGGTGGCTGGGCGACGTCCCCCGCATGTACGCTGGCGTCCTGGATCTCGCTGGGCACAGGACGTGCGAGTCTCGCGGCGGCCCTCCGCAGTTCAGCTCGCGTTCTTGACATCTCCAGGTCCCGGGTTCCGACCGGCAGCTACTTTTGAGGGGCCGAGCTTCGACTATCCTGCACTCGCCGCGCTCGTCAATCGAAGTAGTGGCGGGCATGATGTTACCTCCCTAGACGGGCCTGCAGACGATGGCCAGCTATCACAAGAGGATGTGATAGGGGGTCTTCCATGTCCATGCATCTTACCTGAAGACTATCCAGTGGGGACTATCCAGAGGGGGTGTGACTTGCCAAGGTGCCGGAGGGTAGACCATGTGAGAAGAGATGGAGAGCTCCGTTGAGGGTATATCACGGGTCCGAGGCTGTTCCGGGCCTAGACATGATAGCCTCTCCCAGCAGCACGACTCAGAATATCCGCCAACCGATACATGTTTGCATGTCTGTTCTCGTTGGGAGCTGATGATGAGCAGTCATGCGGTCAGAGCACTGGAGCAACGGTGGACCACCTCCACCAAGTCAGTGATCACGTGATCTCCACGTGTCCGATGTTGGTGATGACTCGCCGTTGATCAGTCAGTCGCGGTTGATGGGGTTCCTGGGCGGCCAAGGGCGGGGGGCGGGGCAATCGGGTGGCTGCCAACCACACGACTGACCATTGCTCTCTCCCAACTTCTCTACTTCTCTCTCACTCTACTTCCACTTCCACTCCTCAACTCTACTCCTCTCAGGTCTCCTGTCGGCTTGATCCACACCACTCCCGCCGCCGTGACTCTCTGCCACGCACACACCAGTGCCAGCAAGCGACGACAACGGTGCTCCCTCACCCACACATTCCCACACCGCGACTGCCTTCACCCCGCTCCTACATCTACATCCACCCACCCTTCGCGCCACCATGCCCGCCCAACGGGAACTGGTCCCATGGACCGACGGCAGCGCGCAGCCGCCACCCCCAGTGCCCGTCCAGAACTACTACGCGCAGCCGTCTGCGCTGGTTCCAGGACCCGCCCCGGACGACGACAAGGAGCTGGACGAGGACGGCGAGCAGTTCCAGGACATGACCTTGGACGAGGTGCTGGACGACCTTAGCGTGCGCTTTGTCGCAAACGTGCAAGAAGAGGAGAAGACTGTCCAGCGCTTACTCTGGCAAGTGGAGGAGGCGCACTGGTTCTACGAGGACCATGTCCTGTTGTGGAACACGACGCTTCCGACGCTCAGCCAGAAGAAGTTCTCGCAGATTCTCCTCGAACACAACCTCCGGTATCGGGGCAAGATCAACTTTGAGAAAGAATGGAACGAGTTCCTCTCGTACAAGAAGGAGGTGCCCTGCTGCGGCGGGATTCTGCTCAACGGCACCGCCGACAAGGCGCTACTCGTGCGGGGGTACAAGAACAACTCGTCCTGGTGTTTCCCCCGAGGCAAGATCAACAGCAACGAGTCGGACGAGGCTTGCGCGATTCGCGAGGTGAGGCTACACCAGGCCACGCTCACACCAGGTCTACGAGGAGACGGGGTTCGACATGTCCGCCGTCCTCGACCCCAACGAGAAGATCGAGGCGTTTACCAACCGCCAGTCGGTCACCATGTACATCGTTCTTGGCATCGACGAGAACACGACGTTCAAGACGAGGACGAAGAAGGAGATCGGCAAGATTGAGTGGGTCCCCCTAGTCGACCTGCCGAACTGGGATGGGCCACCGCGCAAAGGCGCGGCGAAGAAGGGCGGCGACCGGAAGTACTTCAACATTACGCCGTACGTCGGGGGGATCAAGAAGTTCCTCAAGCGGAAGGGCCTCAACGTGCCTCGGCGCGGCCGGAACGCGCAGAGAGGTGCTGGCGGTCGTGGCGGCGGCGGGAAGCAGCAGGGTGGACGGGACCTACAGCCATTTCCGTTCGACGCAGGGCCGTCCGCGGCCGGGCGTGAGCTGAAGCCGTTCGACTTTGACGACGGGCCCAAGCCAGTGCCGACCGGCACGCCGATGACGGGGTTGGACATGTTGTTGGCGAACGTCGCCGCGCCGCCACGGCCCGCTCCCTCTGCGCCGCACGCGCAGGTCCAGCACCAGACGTCTGAAGACCGCAACGACGACGACATGCTTGCGCGGCTCCTGGGCAACGTTGGGACGGTCGATGCCACCGCGCCCGCCCCTACCCCGCCCGCCCAGGCCCATCCAGGCGTCCCTCCACCTGACACCAAGCAGGCCAGGCTCCTTCAAGTCATCCAGCCACGTTCCCCACCGGCCGCGGCGCCGACGTCCCCGCCAGGTCCACCCCGCTCGCAGCACCAGAACAATCTGCTGGCTGTGATCTCGTCGCCGACGAAGCAAGCGCCAGCTCTGCCCGCGCACACGTCCCAAGCGCCCGTGATTAACGAGGACGAGGAGCGTGCGGCGCGCCAGCGCGCCTTGCTCGAGAGCACGCTCGGCTACCCCTCGTCGCCGTCTAGTACGCCCGGGCTGTCGCGGGGTGCCTCCCACGGACCCAGCCCGCTGCCCGTCGGCTACAGCCCCCACGGGCCTTCGCCGATGCCGCAGAACTGGTCACCGTACCTGCCCTCGCAGGCGTCGCCTTACCCACCCTCGCAACCTCCTCAGTCGGCCCAGCCTACACAGCCCCCACCTGTCCCGCAACACACGCGCCCCCAGCAGTACGACTATGGACAGCAGCCGCAGCAGCTGCCCCAGTCGCCGCCCCGCCAGGCGCCGCAGAACGACCACCAGCGCAACCTCCTGGGCGCGCTCTTCGCGAAGCCTTCTCAGGCGCAGACCCACAACGCGAGTCCTGCAAACTATGGGCAGCCGGCTCACCAGCCGAGCCCTTCCAACTACGGCCAGCCGACCCAGCCCCCTGCGCACGTCGCCCCTCCGCAGGCCAACTATGCCCAGCACGGCCAGCCTCCAGTCGCCGCGTATGGTCAGCCCGCCCAGCAGCCCAACCCCAACTACCACCCGACTGGCCAGGCGCCTGCGCACGCCAACTTCAACCAGCCCGCCCAGCAGCCCAACGCCAACTATCCCCCCGCGCAGCGCGTCCAGCCGCCGCCCGGCTACTACGGCCACACCCGCCAGCTGAGCGGCGGCCTGCCCGGTCAGCCGGGACAGGGTCGCCCCATCGGTGGTCCCCTCGGCCTCCCCGGCCAGCCCGGCCAGCCGCTCGCCCCGCCCGGCTGGAACATGCAGCAGCAGTTCCAGTTCCCGAACCAGGGCTTCCCCGGCCAGCCTGGCCAGCCCGCGCAGGTGCCGCCCCCGCACCAGTTGGGCCCCGGGTACCAGCACTACTCGCCGCAGCAGCCCGCGCCGGGCTACCAGCCGCAGCAGCAGCAGTACCAGGCCCAGCAGCAGTACCAGCAGCCTCAGCAGCAGCTGCACGCCCAGCAGGTCCAGCAGGCCCAGCACACCGCGCAGCAGCTCCAACAGCAGCAGCCGAACCCGCCCGCGCGCGCGGCGCAGACGTCGCCCGCCATGCACCAGCCCGTCGCGCGCCCGCCCGTGAGCGGATCACTCCTCGGCCTCGCCGCAGGTCGTTAAGGTGGAGAGGAGAGGAGGTCAGGCGGTGCGTATCATATCCATTTGTACGCTGTCGTATTTTGCAACAGTGCGATGCAGCAGTGCAGTGAGACGAGTTGTGGCCTGGTTGTGTGTGCGCAACATCACGAGTGAGGTGCTTGTAGCATGCATCGCCCCTACTCAGGCGTGGATCCGTCATCCACCCCACCCTCCTGGCTCTGCACAGTCTCCGGACACACAGTATACAGCTCCCACTCGTCCCCCACGCTCTCTTGATACGCCGCGACGCTCACCACCCGCATCCGGTGTGCCCTCTCGCGCCCCCGAATCATCCCCCGCTCAATCTTGACCCGCCGGCTCTCCTCCACGGCCTGCACGAACCGCTGCGCCACCGCCCCGTCGTCCGCCCCTTCCATGCGCAACAGCCGCCGCGGCATCTCGAGCAGCCCGACGACCGTGGCCCGCCGCCACGGGTCCCAGCTCAGCCGCTCGACGAGCGGCGTGGCTATCCCGAAGGGGAGGTCGGCCCAGCGCTGTCCTTTGAGAAGGGGGGCGGGCTCGCACGGGGAGAAGATGACCACCATGGGTTCGGGGCGCGGGTGCCAGTCCAGGTGGGGGGAGAAGAACTCGGCGTCCGAGTACCTGATGCACAGGACGGCCGCCGCGCTGCCGGAGAACCAGCGGTCGCCCGTGTCCTCTGCCGGGTGGTGAGCGGAGCAGGGGGAGAAGTGCACGAAGTTGACGGCGGTGCGCGCGGGGAGGAGGTGTTTGCTCTGCGCGGTGCGGCGGAGCACCTGGACGCCCGAGAGGGCGCTGACGAGCTCCGGGTCGACGAGGACAGGGAGGTGGCCGGGATCGGGATCGGGGGCGGCGCGGATGTCCACGCACCCCGTGTAGTCTAGCACGCGGGCGTGCCGGAGGGCCGCGTACCACGTCTCGGGGGAGTAGGGGAGGGGCCCGTGGGGCGCTGAGAAGGCGCCGGAGGGGGTGAGTAGCAGGTGCGCGTACAGGCGGGCGTCGGAGCGCTGCTTTAGGTCCCGGGAGGTGCGGCGGAGAACGAGGAGGGATGGGGGTGGGGCCACGGCGAGGACGCAGTCTAGGATGTGTGGGTAGGCTTTGTGGTCGAGTGCCGACATGAGCGTTAGTGGCGTGAGAGTGAGCGAGGTGCTGGGAAGAGCGCCTAGCGTCGAGGCCGGAGAATGCGGACATGTGGCTGACAATGGTGGCATGGAGCGGGAGGCGAGCGATGTTGATAACGAGAAGTGGCGTGGAGAGACCTTGCCAGCAAGCTCCGCCCCGCGGTGGACACGTCGAACCATGCCGCAGACATACCGTTCTGCAGCTCTGTAGAGATCGTGGGAGATGACTGGTGCACACATACCTCTGCAGAGATGCAGCGGCAGAAGGGCAGAAGGGGCAGAACCATGATCAAGAGGCACCTGGATGCCGCCTGTCGATGTCAGCCTGAACACGGTGATGAGGTTAATCTCGGGGAGTAGTCGACGAGTACCGAAGTGAATGGGCGGGAGATGACGTCGGAGCCTGGCAGCTGAAACAGGTTGATGAGATTGTCAGAAGTCAGAGAGTGAGAGCGTAGTGAGAGGAGACGACGAGGATGACGTTGCGAGTGTCAATGACAAGCGTAGGATAGCGTCGGGAGTTCCCTTGTGCACCCTGTTGTACCATGTTTCCAATTCATGTTCCCCCCCCCAAACTCATCCACAACATCCCCCCGTGATCCCCGTGATCGACAATGTAGCTCCGCACGCGCCGCACGCTCCGCACGCTCAACGACTGCGCACGCTAGTCTAGTACATGAGGCGGTGCACTCTACCGCAAACTGCCACCCCCAATCGTCGCTAACACCTGTACACGTTCCGCACCTCCTCACATTGCCATGCAGGCCATGCATGGTCTATCCTGACTGCTCACAGAGAGATCTAAACCCCTCGCAGTACGCAGTTTGCCCACCACCCCCACCCAATGTCCCTCCCTCACTCCCGCCAACCAACCCGATAAATCTCGCAACATGACCACCAAGAGACGACCCCATTATCTGTCGCCTACGTAAACGCCCCTTGTACCCATAGAGTTTAGATGAGACGCCAGGACGCAGCAGCTGCAGGATGCACCCAACCCCCAATCCTTCCATCCATCGTTCCCGCTCACGTCTCATGTCGCACCCAACCTCATCTCGTTGCTCGCGTCGCGTACAAAGTGTCAGGCTGGGATCAGGGACCGGGCAGGCTCCCGAACAAGGCGGGAATAGGGGATTAGGGTGCCTTGTTGTTGAGTGTAATGGATGTGGTGGATGGGATTAGAGATGACTGAAAGGGCGATGGTGGGCCTCGAAGGTGAGGGTCGCAGGGGGGCTGCAGGGAGGGTGGGCGCAGGGGAGGATGAGATGCAGCCAATCCCATTATCAGGCACGTTTAGAGAGGCCGGTCAATTGCCGAGACATTGCTCTCGTCGTCTGCGCTCGCTGTGCTCTAGCTCCTCTGCTGCTGCTGCCATGCTGCTGCTGCTGCTGCTGACCGCTGACCGGCATGACCGGTAAAGAGTGCCAATTTGTCCATGCAGGACACGTTAGGACAGAGCCTAAACACGCGTACCGCACATCACATGCTGCGCACGCGTACCCTCTTCGGACCCCGCCCCCCCGGCCTGCCCGCGCCCTTGAACAGCTCTCCCCGCAGCTGCCGTACCGCTTTTGCAGCCCTCTTGAGGCCTCGAGACTTGGCCGTGGTTGCCGGAATGCGACGAGTGCGAGTTGAATGTGGGACAGAGCCGGAGCCGTAGTTTGAGCCCTTGAATGGATGCAACCAACCTGTTCCCGCACCCAACACGCCCCACACTTGCACCGTACAACCGTACACAGACACACACCACACTGTACACACGGCGCGCCCCCGTCACATCGCATCCATCCACCTTCCACACACACCACACGACCAACTCTTGTTCCAACAATCTCTTCATCACAATCCTCCCATCTCCCCCACACGCCCACTCCTTGTCCCCTATCCTCGCCCGCCTCGCGTCTCAGTCGCATGCTCAAGATTGCCGTCAACAATACCCTCTTAATCGCTTGACACGGCGCGCAGGCCGCTCCTCGTCACCCTTGACACCACCCGCTCGCTTTCGCTTGTTCGCATCCTTCCATCGTCCGTCGCCCTCGTCTGGATCTGGGCGTTCTGGTTGCTACGTCCTTGGTACCGCTCAAGCCCCCCCTCCTCTCGGAATCGACTGCTCTGTTCGCGCCCGGCCCTTTTGTGACGCACCACGAACAGTTTCCGCACGCACTCTCTTCGCACTACCCACCATCCACAAGCTATCCCATCCCACACACACTGCACAACCGTACACTGGGCCACACCTTGCATCCTTCATCGAGACATACCCCGCCCACCTGACCACGGCTGCGCTCGAGCCCTCTACAATCCTCCCCTTCCCCCTTCACACTTCCCTTCACTCCCCACCTCCCACTTCTTCCTCGGCAGCCCACTTTCGACGGCACCCGAGGTCTCGTTCACCTCTTGGCTTGACCTCTCTGTCCGTCTTCCCACCACAACTTCTGGGGACCGCCTCGACAACCAACACTCCCTCGTCCCTCCAGACGCGTCTGTAACCGCACCTGCCGGTTTCGTGACCAAGATCCGGTCAGCCGTCGGCACACCGCCACCCCGCTGTTGCCGCCATGGCGCCGGCCCTCTCCCGCGAGCTCATCGCCGTCCTCACCTCACCACAAACAACACTAAACCAAGCCGCAGATGCGATCGAGGAGCATGTCATGTACAGGCGCTCCAAGGGTGACACGCTGCTTGGCGTGTCCTCTAGCCTGCACAGCATGGAGAGTAGAGTGAGTTTGACTTTGTCCCTTGTTTCCCACGCCCATCACTGACTTGCAGTCACCACGACTTGCCCCTGCGATCCGCCAGGCCCAGTACGCGACCAACGTCCCCCCATCCCAAGACCTGAATGCGCCGGTTGGGAGCGGGTCGCTCGCCAGCGCATCGACTACGCCCCAGGCCGTCCTCAACTACCTGCTGTCGTCTTCGCCCGCGCCGTCGCTTCTGACCGCGCGCAAGGTGATCCTCGAGTATGTCCTCAACAGGGAAGCTCGGCTCCGCGAGAAAAAGCACGGCATTGGCGGCAAGGGCACACTCGGGCGCGACAGCTTCGAAGAGATCTCCGCCCGCTTGACCGAGATCGAGGACGGGCTGCGTGGCACCGGCGTCCTCGTTGGAGGGCACGCCGCAGCGGTGCCTTCCGTGCCCGACGAGGAGCTTGACGACCCGCGCAAGATGGGACTGGCGCTTATTTTGTCACTCCGCATGCTCTTATCCTATTTCACCCTGCCCGATCTCGCCCGGCAGTTGCTTCTCCAGCACCCCACGGACGCAGAACGAACGCTGGTTCAGCACATTCGTCGACGTGTCCCGGGCGAGGGGCGGTACAACGTCGGGCGTGAGCTCGAGTTTGTGGAAAGTCTTGTGAGTCCGGTTGCTGCGCTGCCGATCCTATGACGTCTGTCTGCACTGCCACCCCTCAACCCCCCCACTAGTCTTGTGCTGACCCCAACTAGACCCTCAACCGCAGGCCAGCGCTGCGCCCCGCATTCCGCTCGGCACGAGCGCGTACCTACCTCCCCGAGCGCGCCCTGTACCCAATCTCGTTGCCAGCGCCCTCCAAGTCGGCGTGCATCAAGCTGCTTGCTGCGTTTGTCCGTGACATCGACGAGGCTGGTCCAAACGCAGCGCAGTCGTACATGCAGACGCCGCCCCTCAGCCACACCTTCTCTGCTACAGGTGGGCCACCCATAAACACCTCCCCGTCCACTGGGTACCGTATGAGGAAGGGCGCCACGGGCTCACCGGGATCGACGCACTCCTCGTCACCAGGGTCGCCGTCCCGAGCATCGCACCTGCCACCGCCGCACGACCCAGCCCCAGTCGAGAGCTACGCGCTCGAGCTCATCTCCGAGTTTGTGACGCGCGAGAAGCGCGATTACATGCTCAAGAACAAGTGGGTCAAGTCTGGCCGCGAGCAGCTGGGGAAGGACTTGGCCGACATGGAGTCGGTTCTCTGTGTCGTGGGCAAGACGTACCCAGGCCCCCACGCACCCAGCCTCATGCCCGTGTTCCTGCAGGTCCGTCGCACGTTTGCCCTGCCGCCGACGCCGCTGCCGCAGAAGATCGTCGAGCCGTTCTACGACATGCTCCCATCCCCGCCTGACCCGGACTCGGTTCCCCTGCGGGAGCCGAGCGTGAGCAGCACCACCGCGTCGCTCTACGTCAACCCACGACTGCCGGACGCCGAGGCCCTGGATCTTATCGAGGAGCTTCTCGAGAACGAGCGCGAGAAGGGTATCAACGCGGATGTCAGCCAGGAGAAGACGATCGCCTGGCTGGAGGGGTTGATCGACCAGATGGTCAAGAGGGTGAGTCCAGACCCTGTGATCTTAGCTAACGTGTAGTTCCCCGACGGCTCATACGAAACTGCTTTCGATCAAGCGCGTTACCTCGCGGCGCATCCTCGTGTGTGGCCCGATGCCGCCAACTCGAGCGCCAACCCCGAGCACCCTTTGATGGCAGGGAGCAGCGGAGGCGAGTTCGGCCACCGTCGCTCCAAGTCATCCGCCCTCCCATCACCAGACCGACCTAGCATGCCGAGATTCAGCCAGGACACGCAGTCCAGTGGCGGTGGCAGCAGGCACAAGAGGTCGGCGAGCATGCCGATGGGGTCCGGCACGCCCACGGACGAGGACTCGCGGCAGTCGGCGAGACTGTCCTCGGTTGGCAGCGAGACGAGCTACAACCACTGGGCCCCTGTCGAGGCGCAGAGGGCGGTCGCGACGCCTCCAATGCCTTCAGCCCGGGACTCTGTCGAGGAGAGCCTGCACAACGGTAACGGGGTGGCCGATGGAGCCACCAGTGCCGACGTCAAGGGTCTGGGGTTGTCGGGCTTTGCTGGATCCAGCTCTGGCAACAGGGCAAACGCTCCGCCCATGCTCAACCTGTATGTCCCTGGGCCTGAGCTCGACATAGGCTCGTCGCTCGATACGCCCTCGCCCCGCCAGCCGATGAGCGGAGGCGGGCAGTCGAACGAGTCTGGATCCAGCGGCAACGGAGGCTGGTGGGATGTGATCTCGCCCACCACCGCCTCGCCCGGGCCTCAGAAGCCGTGGGAGAGACCCAAGAGCTCGCCAGGCCGTTCGCCTCTGAGCCCAACTGGGCCAGGGTACGATCTTAGAGCATCGACTACTTCGTCACTGGCCCCGCCAGTACCCCCACCCGTTCCAGTCGAGGCAGAGGCGGCCACGCCGACCATGACTCCGCCGAAGCCGTCCCAGCCGGCAGATACGCCCATGACGCCACAGATGGAGGCACGCGTCGCGTATTTGATGAACCCCGAGGCCGACGTCGATGCGACTCCCAAGCCCCCCGCGGAGATGCCCCGTCCGCAGAGGCCCGAGCTCTCGGCAGCAGCCAAGGAGGCGTTGGCTAGACTCGAGGGCGTCCAACTGCACGACGAGTCCTTAGCCAAGTTGGAGGGAACGCACAAGCCCATGCCCTCTGTTGGCTCGATTGCCCTCCCTGAGGCGAAGGTCGGAGGCACGAGCACAGAGCCGCTGGCGCCGGCGAAGCCTCTCTCTCGGTCCAAGTCTTCCAAGGAGAAGGAAGCGCCTCCTGCCCCGAAGCCCCGCCCGCCAACCCCCGAGGACGACCTCTACGCCCGCCTCGACTTTGTGCCGATGGACTACAACCCAATGCACAGCAAACCCGCGCCGCGCCAGGCGGGTCCGGTGTGGCCAAACAAGATGTCTGACACGGACCGCCTTGTGCGCTCAAACACGAAGCGCTCGCCGCCAACTGCCAAGCCGAACGGCGGCGCACCCGTGTGGCCCCGGCGCAAGCCGTCTGACGCCCACGCGCTGGCATTGCAGAGCGTCGAGGAGTCGGGTGACAGCGGTCCCTCGAGCGCGCCGTTGAAGGGCTCGGACCCGGCGTGGCACGGCGAGGAGCACGGCTCGCTTGCACGCTCTGCGACGCAGGCCAAGCGCCCACCGCCCGTGCCAACGACGATCAGCCGCCCAGGCTTCCCGAACGCGCAATCTGCACCGCGCCGTTCGCAAGAGGCCCAGCGCGACTCGGGCGACGGCGCAAAGTCCAAGTTCGGCGCGTTCCTGAATAGAAGCATGACGCGACGCGAGAAGGAGAACACGGCGAGTAGTTCGGCGGCCGCGGCGTCCCTCGCGCACCAACAGAGCCGGCGCGGCAAGCCGCCCGTCGCCAACAAGCCGGGGCAGTGGAACCGCGACATGGTTGCGGGCATCATGGGCCCGCCGGCCGAGCGGCGGCAGGTATAGAGCACGATCACGTTTCGTTGCGTTGTACAGGACACAGGGACATGGTGCATGCAGTTGTATGATAAGTGTGAATACTGTCGCCCGTGCAGCACGGGCCAGGTCGCGTGAGTCGGTGCGGCCGAGACGCGAGGGTGAGTGGAGGGGGCGAAATAGACCGGGGTGTTGCCCGCCAATGTGGAGGCCCGCGGCAAACGACTCGACCGGAAAAGTGGGATGTGGAGAATGCCTCACTTGGTTCAACTCACTCTGTCTACTTCCAATCCCTCAAACATGGCGCAGAGGTGAGTCGGAAAGCGCTAGGTGTGGCGTCGCGGCGTTTCCCATCGACATTGACTTAATCTCCCCTCCTCCATCCTCTTTCACCTGCACTTCCACTCGGCTCTCTTCCGCACCGTCCACATGTCTGACCCCAGCATCCCCATGCCGGCGCGCCGCGCGCCAACCAACGGCTCCCTCTCCCCCTTGGCTAAGAGCCCCCCCTCGGCCAGCACTATCGAGTACGCCTCCTCGGCGCCCATGGCCAAGACGATGCACGCAGCCGACGGGACCGAGGACGAGGCCGTCCCGTCCCACCTGTACGCCAAGCTGCCACGCAACTTTATCACGCGGGGGCCGAAGGGCGACGTGCCGGACTACCTCAGAATGATCCTCATGTGTGAGTGGGCTAGTGGGGCGGCAAGGGCGGCGGCAGAGGGCGAGGGGCGGCGGTGGAGGTGTCCGCATGATGCCGGCGTCGAGTGGGGCGGCTGGCGCCGCTAACCCGGCCTCTCTTCCGGCTGCGACCAAGACCTAGAGGGGCTGAAGTGCCATGCCCCCACTCCGACTCGCCGACTCGTCGGCTCGATGCCTGTCGCTAACCCCAGCCAAGGTGTACTCGTCGCCCCTCAACCTCGTCGAAACACCCCTCACGTACGCGGCCAACCTGTCCAAGAAGCTCGGGTGTGAGATCTACCTCAAGCGCGAGGACCTGCAGCCCGTCTTCTCGTTCAAGATCCGCGGCGCGTACAACATGATGGCGTCGCTCTCGGAGGAGGAGAAGCGCAAGGGTGTCATCACCTGCTCGGCCGGCAACCACGCGCAGGGCGTCGCCCTCTCCGGCCAAAGGCTCGGCATCAAGGCAACCGTCCTGATGCCGACCTCGACTCCGAGCATCAAGGTCAACAATGTGCGGCGGTACGGCGGCGACGCCGTGCTCCACGGGCACGACTTTGACGCCGCCAAGGCCGAGTGTCTCCGCCGCTCCGAGGAGGAGGGCCTCACCTTTATCCCGCCGTACGACGACCCGTACGTCGTCGCGGGCCAGGGGACTATCGCGATGGAGATCTGCCGCCAGATCATGGACCCGAGCACCATCGACGGCGTCTTTGCCGCCGTCGGCGGTGGTGGCCTCGTCGCCGGTGTCGCGGCGTACATGAAGCGCGTAGTGGGCCCCGAGACGGCCGTGTACGGCGTGGAGACGCCGGACGGCGATGCGATGGACCGCTCCCTCAAGGCCGGGCACCGCGTACTCCTCCCCGAGGTCGGCCCCTTCGCGGACGGCACGGCGGTGCGCATCGTCGGCGAGGAGCCGTTCCGCGTGTGCCAGGAGCTGCTCGACGGCGTCGTGCTCGCGGACAACGACGAGATCTGTGCCGCCATCCAGGACGTGTACGAGGACACGCGCAGCATCCCCGAGCCGTCGGGCGCGCTCGCCCTCGCGGGCCTCAAGGGCCACATCATCCGCAACGAGCTGCAGGGCAGCGGCAAGACGTTTGTTGCCGTCGTCTCGGGCGGCAACATGAACTTTGGCCGGCTGCGCTTCGTCGCCGAGCGCGCCGAGATCGGTGAGGGCCGCGAGGTGCTCATGTCCTTCCGCGTCCCCGAGAAGCCGGGCTCGTTCATCAAGCTCCACTCGTACCTCCTCCCGCGTGCCGTCACCGAGTTCTCGTACCGCTACTCGTCGGCCGACTACGGGTACATCATCTGCTCGTTCTACCTCAAGGGCTCGAGCAGCCGGACGGGTGGCCCGACCCCCGCCGAGCGCCAGAAGGAGATCAAGGAGATCATCGCCGACCTCGCAAAGCTCGACATCGAGGCTGCCGACTACACCGAGAACGAGTTTGCAAAGTCGCATCTGCGCCACCTCGTCGGCGGGCGCAGCGACGTCGCGTACGAGCGCCTCTTCCGCTTCGAGTTCCCCGAGCGGCCCGGCGCGCTCGGCCGCTTCCTGAGCGTCCTCAAGCCCAACTGGAACATCTCGCTCTTCCACTACCGCAACCACGGCGCCGACGTCGGCAAGGTCCTCGTCGGGCTGCAGCCGCCCCCCAACGGCGAGTCGGACGACGAGGACCTGAACGCCTTCCTCGGCGAGCTCAACTACCCCTTCGTCGAGGAGACCAACAACGTCGCGTACCGCCGCTTCCTCCTGAACGAGCAGTAGAAGGCGAGCATAGTGGATAGCCTGTAGTGTGAATATTGTAGATCAGCATGCATGCGTGGACTTAGAGCTGCGTGCCGGCGACGCGCGTCCGAGCACCGCCGATCCGACCTCCACCTCCACTTTTCGGCGCCGTTTCGGCGGAAATTACCATCACCACATCCACATCAGCAATATGCTCGGCGCGATGCCCAAGCCCGCGCCGCGCGCGCAGGCGCCACCGGCGTCAGATACGCCGGCTGTCCCCAGCCCCGATGGCGCGCCGGTCCCCGCTCCCGAGATCCCGCCCCCGCCGACGGAGCAGTCGTTCCTCGACAAGATCATGGAGCAGAACCCCTACTTCTCGGCTGGCGCCGGGCTGATGGTGAGTCCGGCTTCTCGCGTCGTGGTCGTGCGGTATCGGCGTCGGTGTCCTTTTTGACGTCCCTCGGCTCCTTAACTTCCCCATCCCGCCCAGCGCGTCCTCACTCTGTCCCCGAGAGGGGCTATCCCATCTCTCCCCTATTCACCCCCATGCCCCTCTCCCCAAGCTCCATGCTCGTCCTCACTCTATCTCTCCCCCCGCCCCCGCCCCCACTCCGCTCACACCCAGGGCCTCGGTGTCGTCCTCACCGGCCTCCGCACCGCCGCCAAGCTCGGCGCGACCGCCGCGCGCCGCCGCCTCCTCATCACCCTCGAGATGACCTCCAAGGACCGCTCCTACCCCTGGTTCCTCGAGTGGATGGCGGCGCAGGCCGCGCACTCGCGCGCCGTCCCCCCGTCCGACCGGGGCATCCTGGGCGCGCTGAGGGGCCGCGTGACGCAGCTCCCGTCGCACGAGCTCGCCGTCGAAACCAGCGTCAAGCAGCACGAGAACGGCTCCTCGGACGCCGTCTTCAACCTCGTCCCCGGCCCCGGCACGCACTACTTCTCGTACCAGGGCCACTGGTTCCAGGTCCGCCGCGAGCGCGACTCCAAGCTCATGGACCTGCACTCGGGCACGCCGTGGGAGACGCTCACGCTCACGGGCCTGAGCGCGAGCCGCACCGTGCTCCCCTCGCTGCTGGACGAGGCGCGCGCCCTCGCCGAGGAGGGCACCGTGGGCAAGACGGTCGTGTACACCGCCTGGGGTGTCGACTGGCGCCCGTTCGGCAAGCCCCGCTCCCGCCGCGAGATGGGGAGCGTGGTGCTCGCCGAGGGCGTGGCGGAGCGCATCGAGCGCGATATCCGCGCGTTCCTCGGCCGCGGGAAGTGGTATGCCGAGCGCGGCATCCCCTACCGCCGCGGGTACATGCTCTACGGCCCGCCGGGGTCGGGCAAGACGTCGTTCATCCAGGCGCTGGCGGGCAGCATCGGGTACAACATCTGCCTGATGAACCTCGCCGAGCGGGGCCTCACGGACGACAAGCTCAACCACCTGCTGGGCCTGGTGCCGGACCGCTCGATCATCCTCCTCGAGGACGTGGACGGCGCGTTCAACCGCCGCGTCCAGACGAGCGAGGACGGGTACAAGAGCGCGGTGACGTTCTCGGGCCTCCTGAACGCGCTGGACGGCGTCGCGAGCTCAGAGGAGCGCATCATCTTCATGACGACCAACCACGCGGAGCGCCTCGACCCGGCGCTCATCCGCCCCGGCCGCGTGGACATGAAGGAGATGCTGGACGACGCGGCGGGCGAGCAGGCGTGCAGGCTGTACACCAAGTTCTATGGGCGGCGGGTGGGCGACGAGAGCGCGCCCGAGGACGGTGAGAGCCCGGACCCCCTCCTCCGCTCCGAGCACCTGGGCGAGGAGGAGGTGCGTGCCCTCGGCGAGCAGGTCGGGGCGATTGTGGACCGCGCGCGGGCCGAGGGGCGCACGGTGAGCATGGCGAGCCTGCAGGGCCACTTTATCCGGTCGGGGGCGCGGGAGAGCGTCGCGGGCGTCGACGCGCTGTGCGTCGCACGCGCGGCTTAGAACTAGAGCTAGATGTACACTATTCCTGCATGCGTCCTCCATGAGCAGCCTTCGGAGTGGGAGGGAGCCAACAGCGATACATCTTCCGTCTTACAGGACATAGACAATCTCCGAGCCGCCGGGGCACCGGCCCGTCTGCGTGTCGCGGCACCCGCCCAGCGCGTTGACCCACACGCGGTTGTACCCGCCGTCGCAGCGGCCGCGCGTGACGGTGTGGCAGCCCGTGGGCCACGGGAACGTGGCGCGCCGGTGCCCGGCCGGACAGTCGCTCTGGGACCCGGCGTAGCACCCGCCCAGGGCGGGGACGAACTTGATCGCGTCCGAGCCGGGGCACCAGCCGTGCCACTCGACGTAGCAGATACCCAGCTTGCCGCTGTCGTCGCGGAAACGCTCCTCGAGCGGCGGGGCCGGGACGGCGGCGCCGCCTGGGGTTAGGCTTGGAGATGGGGGACTCACTGCAGGTGGCGATGAGGGTGAAGAGGGCGAGGAGCTTCATTGTCGATAGGGGCGTGGGAGTCAGTGTCGGCCGCCTTATATGCCTGTGGGCTGCTCCTGTCAGCTCGAGGTGCGGGGAGCGTACTGGACATTGCCGCGCACCGTTAGCGGTACCTGTGAGGTGGGCTGGCAAACTCTGATAGTGGCTCGGCGAGGGGTTGGCCTGGCTCGAAGCATCGCCACTGAAGTTGTAGCTGACTGGCGCCGCCATTACCTTGGCCGTGCCGTGCCGTGTTGTCAGCGGGGACCTGGTCACCAAGGCGGCGAACTCAGTATCTCGGTGTTCCAAACTGTGTTCCAGCCCAAACTCTGTTCACGGTCACCCGCCCGTTCCCCGTCGTCATCTGACACTGGTTGTCGAATGGTGCATGCTACTGTACTCCTACTCCTTCTTGGCGCGCTCGGCGGCGGCCGCGACCGCGGCCGTGTCCTCGCGCGCGCGCGCCATCGCCTCCGTGTTGGAGCGCATCTCCTCGTCGGCGGCGTGCTGCTCCTCGGCGGCGCGGAGGCGGCGCGTAAAGTCCGAGACCTTGGTCTTCTGGCGCGTGGGGTAGAGGTGGTCGTAGGCCGCGTCCGTGTCCTCGGGCCGCCGCTCCTTGATCGCCGTGACGACCGCGGGCTCGATGGCGCGCGCGCCGGCGTCGGGGGGGAGCTGGCCTGGGGTTAGCGGCGGGGGGAGGGAGGGGGAGGGAGCCGATCACCTGGAGAGGGAAGCGCGGCGCGCGTGGGTGGAAGGCGGAGAGAGTAGAGATGCGGAGGGCGGAGACGCCGACTCACCTGTCAACGCGCGCTCGCGGTTCATCTTGGCCTCCTCGGCCTTGTTGCTGATCATGTAGGCGCCGACGACCATCGCGACGACGGTGAGGCCCTGCGCGCTGGGGTCAGCAAGTGCCGTGGAGGGGTGGGGTTGGGGAGGGCGGCGCAGAGCAAGGGCGCTGAGGATGAAGAGCGGGGGAGGGGCGCCGGCTGGTTGCGCGCGTTGCCACCCAGACACCGAGACACACTCTCTCCCTCCTCGGCGCGCGCCCGCTCTCCTCGGTCTGCCCGCTCGCTCATGTCCCGCGCGCGCTCTGCTCGCTCTCCCCCCGCTCGCTTCGCTCGCTCGCTCGCGCACTCACGCCACACGCAGCCGCAAAAAGTGCTGGAACTGTTTCCGGTTGCCCGAGCGCAGGCTCGCCGTCGCGCCGAGGAGCGCAAACGTCGTCGCCGCCACGCCTATTGGCACCATCGGCTGCTCCTTGCACTTTTGCCAGCCGTGCTGGAGGTAGGTCATGCCCTTGGGCTCGTCGTTCTCGGCGGGCATCGGCGTCGTCATGGTGGCTGGTGGGAGAGGTGGGTGAGAGTGCGAATGGAGGAGGCGGTGGAGGAAAACGGGGTGGACACGCGGTGTGCCTGAAATCTTGGAGCGCACAAGGGCCAGTTCGGAATCGCGGCGTATGACTACTACATATCACCACATATCGTTTGCGCCGGTCCGTGCAGCTTGTCGCTGCAGGATGCGAGCGCGGAGTGTTCCGGCTGCAGATGCCCGATGGCCGACGGGCTCGGGGCCGGCGGTCAGCCTCCGCCCTGGAGGCGTCGGCACGAGACGTCGCTCGAAGACAAGCACTGACATGAAGCAATCTATCGTCTACCAAGATCTATCTCACAGCAGACCACACCTCCGTCGCGGTGCAGCAGGTCACGCCTTCTCCTCCGCAGTGTGGCTCGGCGCGCCGCTCGACATCTCGGTCTCCTCGGCCTCGAATTCGGGCTCGGCGACGACCGCAGTCTCGGGGGTGAGGATCGCGGGCGGCCAGAAGTAGCAGTACACCGCGATGCCGAGGACTAGGGGGAGCGCGTCCAACGCGGCCCAGTACTCCTCGTGGATGGTGAGGTGGCCGGCGTATCTGGCGTCAGCTGGTTATCTGGTATGGGCAGCTCACCCCTCGCTGAGCTCGATTGTGCGGAAGACCGAGCGCGTGAGGAACATGATACAGGTGAAGCCGAGGGCGAAGAAGAGGGGCTTCCACCCCGGGTGGTTCCAGATCTTGGTGTCTTTGCGGCTGTTGTCAGTTGCGGGCGGATGGAGTACAACTCACACCCGGAACCAGAAGACGAGGTAGAGCAAGGTGAAGAGGGCGAAGGAGATGAGCTGGAGGATGAGACCGGCGAGGAAGATGCTCGTGCCGGTGTTGTGCATGCCGTCGGCGGTGGACATGCCGCCGCCCGTCGCCTGGATGCAGAAGGTGATGACTGGGGTTAGTGGAAGGCGAGAAGAGCGCGGCTGGAGCTGGTCCCACAGCCACATCGGCCCCACTCACTATCGGAGATGACAAAGGTCCACGAGACCTTGTCGGGGTTGAGGAAGAGGTAGCGCGAACCCTTGAGGTGCTTGACGATGCGCCCAAGGAGGATGTAGTCGGCGGCGAGGAACGCGCAGGGCTAGGATGAGCGCGGCCTATCCTCCAACTCACAGAGAGGACGACAAACATGTACATGGCGATGTAGAGGCCGAGGGAGTGCGGGTCCTTGCGCAGCGCGATGCGGAGCGCGAGTCCGATGGCCTCACACCATGTGCCGATGGTCAGGCAGAGGAAGTACTTGCCGCGGTGGCGGAACTCGTCTGCGGTCAGCTTAAGACCGATCGCGCCGAAGCTGAGGACGTACAGAAGGTAAACACGCAGGCGCAGGCCGCGTACAGCGCCACAGCGACCGCGTTCAGCGGCAGGTTGGGGATGTACCGCAGGGGGTTGCACCTGGTGTCAGCTGAAACGGCCCGGGGCACGGATGGAGTGGAGGTGCCAAGCCCGTCTGTGCTCCATCGCTCATTGCGCCAGGCGATCGCGGCCGCCGGTGTCGCCAAGCGACGTCAAACGGCAAGCGGTATCGGACAACACGACGGCCACGTCCTCAGCAGCTACGTACAGGTCGTTGGCGGGGTCGAGCTTCGGTCAGCGCCGCCACGGAGGTACGCACGAAGGGGTCCATCTTGCACCACGGGTTGTCGGAGCGCTTGGCCGCCGCGACGGCGGCGACGGCGAGCGCGGCCGCAATGAGAGCGAGACGGGGCATCAGTATCTAGGGCGGATGAGAGGGGGAGGGAAGAAGGAAGGAGAGTGGTGGGCAGTTGCGCCAGTTGAGGACGTGGCCTGCTGTCAGCGGCGAGGTTCCCGGCCGTCTGCGTCGACCCACTACTCCGCAGTCCAGACGGCGGGCGTGAGTGCAATGTTAGTTTTCAAGAGCCCGACGGGCTGGGGCTGGGCTGCACGGCCATTGTGGTAGCATGGTGGTGCAGCGGCCAAGGTGTCCTGAATTGAATCATCTCGGACGGGAAAGCCGGTGGAGTCGGGATGACCGAGCCGGGGGAACCGAGGTGCCAAGCTGCCAAGTGAGTTGCGCGATTTATATAAGAGACATGAGTGAGAACTGGAGCTGATGGAGGAAGGAAAGGGAGAAGATGATGGATGATGGAGAGGAGAGGAAGGTGGAGATTGTGGATGAAGATGGGGGAGCGGGAAGCGAGCAAGAGAGGAGGAGAGCAAAGAGGTACAAGGGGCGAGCGAGGTGGCAGATCGCGCAGATTGAACAATAACTTGTGCGGTATGAGGCGGTCATGCGGTCAATTGATTCATTCCCGGCAATGTACCATCACTACTCTCACGCAACGCGTGCCTTCCTCGCATTCAGTGTCCAGTGTCCAGCTCATGCACTCGTGCCGCTCAGCTTGCGCGCTCTCCATTTCCCCCATGTCTCTGCAACGCGCCGCAATAGGTGAGGACGCGCTCATGGTGCTCCCGTTTAGTTCGGCCTTGTCCAACTCTACATCCCGCGTTCGGTACACGTTCATACGTTTATGACACAACTACGGAATATCGCGAGGCAACAAGGTGGGTGTCACTCCGCAAGGCAACCGGAACAGCTCACTCGTCGTCGCTGTCGCTGTCGGCCTCCTCGAGCCACTTGAGGAAGGCATCGGCAGCCTTGCGAACCTTCTTGCTCTGCTCTTTGCTGACGTACTTCTTGCTGACGTGCGTGCCAAAGTTGATGCACACCTCCTCGTCAAGCACGTCCTCCTGGTACGCGGCCATGAGGATTCTCGAGACGAGGCCGTTGGCCATGAGGTCGTCCGCGTTGGGCGCAAGCCCGACGAGGCGCTCGAGGCCGCCGAGGAACGACTTCTGGTGCTTCTCCGAGGTAACGAGCTGAGGTTAGTGGGGGGCTCTGGGTAAGTCGCAAGCTGTACTTACCGCGTTGAGGAGGCTGGAGCGCGCCTCGATCTCCTTGGCGGCGTTCTCGGTGGTGAAGAGCTTGTGGCCGATCTCGACAAGAGCCTTGTGCTTGGTGACAATGTCGAGCTCCTTGAGCTTGGCGACGACCTCGGCGTCCGACGGGCCCTGGTT
>JAMALN010000386.1:0-33532 GCA_023630115.1 Cutaneotrichosporon sp. PK4640 | reverse complement strand
CTGGAAGCGATGGGAGGAAAGGATGGGGGCGAGGATGGATGCGCGATGGGGGCTTATGAATCAATCGCAGTGTTTAGTTGGGTGAGGTGCATGAGGCTAGAGGCGAGGCAGCAGAGGCAGAAGAGGAGTGAGGCAGGTGGGATCGGTGGAGAGGAGAGAGGAGAGGAACGGTGTGCGCCACATCCACACCTTGATCGTGTGGCTCGGACCTCTGGCGTCAAAGGGACTTGCGTTCCGCTCCTCCTCTGCGTGCAATAACCCCGCCTCTGATCTTACGCGTCTCGCTGCTGCTTCGGCTCTTCTGCTCCATTCTCAGTGGTCAGTCATCAGACGCGTCTCTGCAATGTTGCCATGTTCCTGGCACACTTTCCTGGCTGCGCGGTATCCTGCATTCCTGGCGGCCCGGAGCATGGGGCGTTGGGGCAGAGCAGCTGATTCTCCTTCGCCTTCTCCTTCTCTGCTATTCCTCTTCCACCTCGAGCCCCCAGATGCAGGCAATCACCAGCGGCCTGGGGGCTGGTCCGCGGTCGGTGCGGCAGGGAAGCCAACTGTCCGCGCGCCCTGCGCCCTCGAGTCCCGACTGTCGCCATGCTCCTCTGCGCGTCGAGCTCGAGCTGCCTTTCGGGCAGGGAACTCGGCTGCCCAAGCGCCCCCCTCCCTCCCTCTATCCCCTCAGATCCAGGTACACAATCACTCCTCGGCTGGCTCGAGCGCCAGGCAATGCAGGATAACGAGCGGTGCGAGAGCTTGGACGCCCAGAACCCAGGCCAGGCCGCGGCCCGGCGGCATGTGCTCCGCCACGCTGCGCTCATTGGGGACCGCGGTCGTGCCATGCGCGGAACATTTGTGCGCCGGAGAGACTGTGGTCGGCGACGACCAATGGCTCGACAAGCACTGGATCAACTGCTCAATCTCGCGCAGGGGAGGCCAGGTACGCGCTTTGGCCGGGGCATGGACCGCGCGGGGTGACGATATCCGCCTGCATCCCAAATCTAGTCGCTTGGTGTCCCGATGAGGAAGAGAACAGTGAGCATCACCCGGCTGGCCGTGCCAGTCTATCAATTCAGTTGCGCCAGTCTGTGCAGCTGGCTGAATCCGGTATGTATGAGCAGCAACTGCCGTGCATGCCGTGGATCCGTGGATCCGGGCGAGTGGTTAATCTCTCCCCCGCACCCCCTCCCCCCTCCCCCCTCATGCCCCTCACCCCGCGCTCGCCAGGGGCACCCCGCACGCAGAAGAGGACGGCCAGATCCGCGCGATGTGCCCGGTTTCTGTTTCCGATCGCTCCATCGCGGTGGCAGTTGCGAGCAGCACCCCGTCCTCGTGTATCGGCAATGGTCGGCGTTGGGGCCGGCGCCCGATCAAAGGAGCGTGTGAGCATGCAGAGGCAGCGCCGAAGATGCGGCCCAGGGCACCGACAGCCACACCCTGCAGACCGGCGACGCTCAGACACTCGGACGCGCCGCTTGGACCACCTCCTAATGTGCGTGGCGCAGGAGCAAGCAACATTCCTGGGGTACACCTGGGCATTACCTGCATTCATTCCTGAGTCTCCGGGGCGGCGTGTGTCGACTGGCCCAGCTGGCCATGCCTGACGTCCTGTTTGGTATGTTGAGGCGTCATATTCCAATATCGATGATTAGTTAGCTGTCGCCTGCGGAATGGCTAATCTCGCCGGAGGAATGCAAGCGGGGCCTCGTCGCCGGACCGCCGGCTCGGCAAAGCGCAGGCGCGGTATTGGTTATGCCGCGCTCGCTGGCCTGCTGGCTCAGCGCTGTCGGCATCGTGGCCCCGCCCGAGACGGTATGCGGGGCCAGCCTATCGTCGGCGCTGGGTCACCAGCCATATCAGCGGGATCAAGATCAGTCTGCCGAGCAAGATCTTGGCGCAGATTGGCTGCACCCTCCATGTCCTGTTTGTGTGCGAGTCCCATCGCTCCCAAGTAGCGCCGCTGTCAGCTGCCGCGTCAGCCGCCGCCTCCCGCCCTTTACCCGGCGGTTCCGGGGCCGCAGGGGGCCATGGCACCGGATGACAGGCGCCAGAGTGCCTGTTCGCACGGCCTGTTCGGTGGCGCCGATGACAAAGCAGCCACCGACGCCGCTGCACGGTCCGCCGAGCGTACACCCTGCTTCCGCATCGGAGCTTCGAGGCCCAGAAGACGCCACCGTTGCCTCGTGTTGATCGGTGGCGCTGTATCGTCACATGACGGGCAGCGGCTAGCTGTGCCGGAGACTGGCTGCGCCGAGTCCACCCGAGTGTGCCCGACGGAGAGACTGCGATGGTGGGCATCGCGGGAGCGTCGTCAGATGTTGGGTGTTTGGCGCAGGCACAGATCGGCCGTGTGTGTGTGGCGTGCCGGGCGGCCCCGGTGGCGATGGTGAGGGGTGTGCGATAGGTGAGTGCGAGGTGTGAGTGAGGGAGTGAGTGAGTGCAAGATGGGGTGAGAGGTAGAGAGGATGCGATGGAGAGGACGACTAGTACACACGAGTTGTTGTAGGCTCGGCGTCCGGCGTCGCTTGTCAACTCACGCCGCCGCTGAGGTCACTCCGCCCAAAGAGGCATGTGCCCCCACGCGATAGTCACGTGACACCTTGTCTCAGTGATGCCCCCGGCTGATTGCGTCAACACGCGCCTCAGTCGGCAACCTCCAAGGATCCAAGACACTACTCTAAAGATATCAATCCACCCCCACATCGCCATGGCATCTCAGGACGATGCCGGCGCTTTCACCCGCCCCGCCGCCCAAGAGATACAGTGCGCAACCCGGCCTTGCCAAGCTAACCCCAGGGCGGCGTGGAAGGCGCTCTTCTCGGACCCGATGCTGAGCGCGAGCTCCCTCAAAGCGGAGGTGATGGGTGCGGGCCTGGGGCCTGCTGGGGCGGACGGCGGCGTGATCTTGCGCTCGGTGTACTGGCGGGTGGGTCGCCCTCCGAGCCAACTGACAGCAGTTCTACTTGGGGCTCCTCCCCACGCCAGACGGGCTCGATCTCTTTCCCCCGGCGCTAGCCGCCGCGCGCAGAAGCTACGACGATCTGCGCGAGCGCTTCCTCGTCGCGCCCGACGGGCGCTGGGCAGCGGACTGTACCGGCGGTGAGGGGTATGCGGTCTCGTCGCCCAAGACGGCGTGGGTCGACCCGCTGAGCAACGATGGCGGCTCGCCGTGGAAGACGTGGTTTGCGCACCTCGACCTCCGCGCCACGATCAGGCAGGACGTCGACCGCACCTTCCCGGACATTCCCTACTTTGCGCAGGAGCATGTCCGCCGCGCCCTCACCACCATGCTCTTCCTCTTCGCCATCACCAACCCCGACGTCGGGTACCGCCAGGTACGCAGCCGGGAGGCGTGGCTGACGTTAGGGCATGCACGAGCTGCTGGCCGTGTGCCTCGTGACGGTGGACCGCGACTCGCTCGTCGCGGAGCCTGGGCGCACGAGAATATCCCCGCTCCTCACTACGCCCGCGGCGGTGCGCGACGAGGCCATGATCGCCACGCTCGACCGCGCGTATGCCGAGCATGACGCGTTCAGCCTCTTCATGCAGCTCATGAAGCCCGCCAAGGCGTTCTATGAGTGGCGCTCCGAGGAGGGCAGGGTACGTCACCGGTGTGATGGGGCTGACGACAGCCACAGCGGGCAGCGGCGGCCGGACCCGTCGCGCCCATCATCACGCGCTGTGTCCACATCCACGCGCTCCTACGACGGGTCGACCCCCAGTTGTGGGAGAGGCTCGAGAGCGAGGGCGTCGAGCCACAAATATGGGCCATGTGAGCTGCATGTTCTTCAGGAAGCTGACAGCAGCCGCTGGATCCGCCTCATCCTCACACGAGAACTGCCGTTCGGCGCTGCCCTCCGCCTGTGGGACGGCATGTTCGCCGAGGACCCCTCTCTCGGCATTCTCGACTACGTCTGTCTTGCCATGCTCCTCTTGATCCGCAACGAACGTGAGCTGTGAACTCCTCATCACGAGCTCACACCAGTCATCCATGCCGACTATCCTACACTGCTCACGCACCTCTTGCATTATCCCGCACCAAACGACACGTACCCATTTAAACCTGCACTCATCCTCTCGCAGGCCAAGATCCTGCGGTCAAATCCGACGTCGGCGTCCGGCGCCGAGGTGGTGATGCAGAACCACGAGATGCTCGGTGTCAAAGCGGGCGGCCCCGACATTGCCGACAACCCGATCGACCCCGAAGCTACGACCCCCACCTCCTTCTTCTTCGGAAGACCCGGCTCGTCGCTTTCGCCCCGTCCCGGGTCTGCGACTCGCGGCAAAGCACGAGCGGGGGTGCAGGGGCTCGCGCAGGGGCTGTTTGAGCGCGCACAGAGGGCTGGGCTGGACAAAGCGTTCATGTCGACTGTCAACGATCTCAAGGTATGTACCCCTCTCCGCTTTGTGCGTGCTGACCGTGCAGAGCTCTCTCCCTGACAGCACCTCAGCCTACTCGTTCCTCAACTTCTCCCCCTCACAGACGCCAAACACCCATACGCCCGGGCCATACTCGTCGATCCCGTCGTCGACGTCTGCGCTCCCACGGCCCGTGTTCCAGAAGGAACAGAGCGACGACACAGCCTCCATCTCGTCCGCCAAGTCGCTGCGCGACGCGGAGCGGCAGCTTGCCGAGGTGCGACTTGCCATGCTGAGCATGGGCAAGGCGATGACCGAGTGGATGAGCGTGTTGCGCGAGGGCAAGGACGGCCCGGATGCCGCTGAGGCGTGGGCGGGGCTCGACCGCGTGCGGGACACGCTGCTCGAGGCCGCCGGGCAGGAGGTGGACGACTTAGTCAAGGACTGGGCGTGGAACGACGCGCTCGACGCGTCACGCAGCCGCTCCTCCAGCACTCAGCCCACGCCAGTCGAGGCAGCGCCTGCGTCGCCCCTCCCGCCGCCCCTGCCATCGCTCTCGCCACCCAGGGCAGAGGAGGCGCAGATCACACCCAAGGCACAGACGTCAGCCCGCATGCCGGACAACAGCAGCCTCCCCACGCCACCGGGCCGGATGGGGCCCCAGCTGCACCTCTCGACCCGGCACGACCAGCCGGCTCCAGGCCTCTCGCGCACGCTGCACCACCCGCGTCCGTCGCTCGGCTCGAACCCGGCCCGGCGCTTATCGAGCAACCTTACTTTGGACGCGTCGAAGACACAGCCCTTGGGCCACGCGGCGCGTCTGGCCTCGCCGCCCACCGATCCCTCCTCGCCCTCGCCCCCGCAGGACATGGACCCGCTGGCGGGCCTTGGCGTCGAGACGATTCCGCTGGACCACGCGCGCGAGTCGCGCCGGCGCTCGGCCATCTTCCGTGGCAGCCCGGGGTCGGGGACGGGCAGCGCGGCCACGAGTCCCCGCATGGCCGTCGGCAGTGACCCGCTCGGCGTGCACCTGTAACCTTGTATGCATGTTTGTAACGTGTTTGTCAGACGCGGTGGATGCCGACGTGTCGACGACGTGTGGACGAGGTGATGGCCGACGGACAGGGTGTTGTAGAATGTTGTAGGGTTTTGTGGAATTTTCCCGATTAGCCTTTGGTGTTGGCCCAGCCCCTCGGTGGTGCTCGGTGGTGGATGTGCCTGAAAATCACCCTGCCTGTGGGGTGAGCGATGACGACAGTGGTGCAGTGGTGAACAATGCAAGTCTCTTCCAGTGGCTTCGACCTTCCTTTGGTGGTACAGTCAGCGTGGTCAACCACCACCTTCCCTCCATAGTCCCCGGTCATCCAGCATGCAACACCGAACATCTATAAGAGGTCACTTCCCACACTCACTTCTCTTCTTCCCATCATCTCTTCAACTCTTCCCGGCCCATCAACAATGTCCTACTACGGCCACCCCTACGTCATCACCCCCCAGGGCTACTACTACGCCCCGGGCCACCAGGCTCAGCAGGTCCAGCAGGCCCAGCGCCAGCAGCAGCCTCAGCAGGCCAGCGCCCAGCACCAGCAGCTCGCCGACGAGGAGCGCCAGGCCCTCGCCTACCTCCAGTCCGTCCGTCGCCGCCGCGAGGCCGCCGAGGCCGCGATGGCCCTCGAGGCCAAGGAGCGCCAGCGCGCCCAGGCCGAGCGGGAGAAGGCGCTCCGCGCCGCCGCCGAGCGCCACAACGCCTTAATCCAGGCTGCGCGCCGCGAGCGCGCCGTCCGCGAGGCCCTCGAGCGCGAGCGCCAGCGTGAGGCCGCCTTCCAGCAGGCCCTCCAGGCCCACCAGGCCCAGCAGGTGCAGGCCGCGATCGAGGCCGAGCGCCGCCGCCAGACCGCCGCCGCCGAGGCGTACGCCCGCGCCCTCCGCGAGCACCGCGAGCGCTCGCAGCACCGCCAGGAACCTTCCCCCCCTCCCCGCGCCAACCAGCCACTCCCCGCCCAGTCGCTGCCCGCCCAGCCCGACCCGACCCACCAGCCCCAGGCCCAGACTCAGCCCCAGGAGGCCGACGACGAGGTCGACCTCGACGGTATCAACGCGCTGCTCGGCCAGCTCTTCGGCTTCAACCTCGCCACCGAGCCTACTGAGGAGCCCCCCGCCCCCAAGCCAAAGAAGGAGGAGCCCAAGACGGAGGCCCCCAAGCCCACCGAGGTCCCCCAGCCCGCCGAGACCCCCAAGCCTGTCGAGAAGGCCATCCCCGCCGCGCCCAAGGCCGAGGACGCCGCTCCCAAGAAGGACGACGAGTCGCCCGAGCTTCCCGAGGACCTGAACGAGCTCCTGAACCAGTTCCTGGGCCTCAACGTCGCCCCCGCCGCCGAGGGCGAGCGCGGCAACCCCAAGGCGTCGCAGCAGCTCGTCGGTAACGCGGTCGGTGACCTCAACGCCTTCCTCGCCCAGTACGGTCTCGAGTTTGTCCCCGAGTCGGAGGACGAGTCCGAGGACGAGGCGCCCGAGTCTACCAAGGCCGACGAGCCCACGTTCAAGATCACCAACGAGGCCGGCTGGGCTGCCCTCCCCACCGAGAACGACAAGAACGCTAGCCGCTCTGCCGCGACCACCGCTGCCCTCGCCGACCCCACCTCGTCTACTGCCGTTGCCCCCGCCCCCGCTTCCAAGATCACCGCTGAGCGCGACGCTCCTGCCCCGCCCAAGGAGGGGCGTCCTCGCCAGGCTTCGCGCGAGCCCGACGAGGAGGCCCCCTTCACCTCTACCCTCGGCAGCTACCAGGACCTTCCCCCGTACCTCCGCGACATCCTTTCGCAGATGGAGGCCGCTTTATGCGAGGAGCACCCCGACGACTGCGAGTGCGACCCCGAGACCCGCACCCCTTGCGCCCACGGCACGGACGGCAAGCCCTGCGCCGCCCACAAGCAGCGCTACCGCCGCGAGCGCGCCATGGCCAAGAAGCGCGCGTCCAAGGAGCGCCGTGAGCAGCGCCGCGCCAAGAAGTTCGCCAGCACCCAGGAGGACAAGGACGCCGCCGGCATTCCCCGTGGCGCTAGCGCCAACGACACCTTCCTCCACCACGAGGTCTACGCCCAGGCTGCGGCCTCGGGCGCTGCCGTCGAGCACGAGGCCGCCGAGGCCAACGTGAGCGCGCAGGAGGCCCGCGAGGAGGCGATCCCCCGCGGCGAGCCCGGCTGGGCGGTCGACGAGCACCGCGCCGCTGCTGAGCAGGCTGCCGCCGCCGGTACTTCGCAGCTCCACGCCCCCGAGCCTATCCCCGCGCCCTCCCAGGCCTCCATCGACGCCAAGGAGGCCAAGCAGGAGGCGATCCCCACCGAGGCCTCCACGGCCGAGGTCGCCGAGCACCGTGAGGTCGCTGAGGAGGCGGCCGCCACCAAGCACCAGCAGCTGCACGCCGACGCGCCCGCCTTCCACCCCAAGTCGGAGAAGAAGGCCGAGGACCTCAAGCCTTCCAGCCCCGAAGCCCAGGAGGCGTTCCAGAAGCTCAACGCCATCTCGCAGCAGCTCAAGGCGACGTGCGACAAGTTTACCTTCCCCCGCAACCTCTCGTTCTCCCCCTCGCTTGCCGACGCGACCCAGCCGCCCCTTCTCTACACCCGCAACAACCACGCGTACCACGCTCAGGCCCACAGCCTGATGCAGCTCCTCCTCGCTGTTGACGGTGTGCAGAGCCACGGCGACAAGGCGGTGCGCCAGCTCCGCAAGGCGGTCGTCAAGCAGATTGAGGGCGCGCTCAACGACCTCGAGAAGGGCCGCGACGCCAAGTGGGCCGAGGTCAAGGAGCGCCGTGAGCGCGGCGAGAGCGACGACGACGAGGACGACTGGATCCTCACGGGTGACACCACGGACGCCACCAGCGACCTTGAGGCATGAGCAGCAGGAGTAGACCGACAGCAGTAATGACTTTGTAGTAACATAGCGCAACCATTCCGCATAGCAACAAACAACATGCAACATTGTACATGTTTTGACCATCTGAGCGATCTGAGCAACGGGCGTGAGTCAGCAGAGGGTGTGCGAGCCAGTGCGAGTCAAGAGCTGCGAGTTCGGGGTGCGAGCTAACGGTGGGAAGATCTGGAGGCACATCAGCTGAGCACTAAAGACTACGGGGACTAACCTTGGAAGCATTCTGCCTGACAACCTTCTCAGCTGAGAACACGACAAGCACCTTCCCGCAGCACTGGGACTACGGATCAACTGCTGGATCTCTCAACTGGGACCAACCAACGCCCCCGCGTCACCCTGTCTCTCCCAACCGACGAGCGCCAGTGGCGCAGGCACCGCGCTGCCGTTTGCCGAGCCCGACAAAGGTGAAGGGCAGGCATCAATAGGTGGAGAGGGACACCAAAGCGCCAAATTGCATCCCCAGGAGCAACGCCCGCTTCCAGACCAATCCAACGCACGGCCGCAGTCCGCCGTGCATGATTTCTTTTTTCACGTCCCTGGGCCGTCGACGAATCCTCGCCCAACAACAACCTTCCATCATCCCGATCCTCATGGATATCCCAGGGCGGCATGCCGTTTGCCCGAGCCGAGCAAGATGCGGTTCGTCCATCGCACAGGTCAATTCAGTCGGCCCTCGGCGCGCATGACGTGGGCGGCTGCACGACTCGGCGCACCACCCCAGATCCAGCCGTATCGTCAGCCGGCCGGCGCCGACCCTGGACGCCACATTTGCCACTGCTGATGCTAGCCACCAGCACCGGTCACCTAAGACACCCCAGCCAGAGCACCTAAGACACCCCGGCCCCATGACCCCGGGCGGCGCTATAAGGTGCCGCGCCGTCTGTTCTTTTCCACCCCCTCCCCCCTCCCTCCCATCCTCTTTGAGCCCGGTGCTCTGGCCTTGACGGTGACTCTCATGGCGCTGGTCGCCCTCTTCCTCTCCGGCGCGCTGGCCGCGCCGGCCCCCATGCCCGCCCTCCAGCCCCGCCACCTCGCCCTCCGCGAGGCGTACTACGGCGACGTGCTCGGCCTCGCCCCGCCGCCGCCGCTGCTCGAGAAGCGCGCCCTCCTCCCCGGCGGATGGAGCTATGCCGGCTGCGTGGCGGAGAGCAACGGCCAGCGCCTGCTCCAGGGCTTTGCGTTCAGCTCCGCCTCCAACTCGCCCAGCTTCTGTATCAACGAGTGCGCGCGGCGCGGGTTCGCCGTCGCCGGCACAGAGTATGGTGGCGAGTGCTACTGCGCCAACAGCTTTAGCGGGAACGGCGGGACGCACGCCCCCGACAACTGGTGCAGCATGCCCTGTCCTGGCGACCGGGGCGAGACGTGCGGCACCGCGTGGTATCTCTCGCTGTATACCTTCAACTCGACGTCGGATGGGAGCCTTGCGTGCGGCCAGGTGCCCTCCATCTCCCCGTCCCCGTCGGCACCCCCCACCCCCTCGACCTCGACGCTCCCCACGACTACACCCTCCCCCTCCGTCACCACTTCGGCCACCACCTCGGCCACCACCTCGGCCACCACCTCCGACACCACTACCACCGCCACTTCGACCACTGCTAACCCCAACCCCAGCGCCACGGGCGTCGTCGTCCCCGTCTCTCCGGACGTTCCTCAGTCGAGCGAGCAGCATCTCGTCTGGGCGCACCACATGGTCGGTAATACGTACAGCTACGGCACCTCCGACTGGCAGGCGGACATCAGCGCCGCCGCGGACCAGGCAATCGACGGCTTCGCGCTGAACATCGGCATCGAGGGGTGGCAGACTGAGCAGGCCGCCGCCGCATACAAGGTCGCCGAGGCGCAGGGATCGTTCAAGATGTTCCTGAGTCTCGACATGACGTCGCTCCCGTGCGGATCGCCGGCAGATGCCCAGCGTCTCATCAACATTGTCCGCCAGCACGCCTCCTCCCCCGCCCAGGCAAAGTACAACGGCGAGGTGCTGGTCTCCACCTTTGCCGGCTCGGAGTGCACGTTCGGCACGGGCACGAACGGGGGCTGGCAGACGGCGTTCGTCGACCCACTCGTGGCGGGCGGCCTCAAGATCGCCTTCATTCCGTCCGTGTTCATGAGCCCCTCCGAGTTCCCCAACCACATGTGGATGGACGGCGAGTTCAACTGGAACAGCGCCTGGCCCATGGGCAACCACGACATTGACACGACAACCGACCGGACCTTCCGTGCCGCCCTTGGTGGGCGTGCGTACATGACCGCCGTGTCGCCGTACTTCTTCACCCACTTTGGCGCCAACAGCTGGAACAAGAACTGGATCTACCGCTCCGACAACTGGCTGTACTGCACGCGCTGGGAACAGATCATCGCCCAGCGCGGCGTGAGCACCATGACCGAGATCCTCACGTGGAACGACTACGGCGAGAGCTCGTACATCGGCCCGATCCGCGGCTCGCTCCCGGCCACCTCGGACCGCTGGGTCAACGGGTTCGACCATTCGGCCCTCGCCCCGATCACAAAGTACTACGCGACGGCGTTCAAGACAGGCGCGTACCCGGCCATCGAGCAGGACCGGCTGGTCGTCTGGGCCCGCCCGCACGCCGCGCGCGCGGACGCACCCGACCCCGTCGGCCGCCCCACCGGCTACGACTGGACCGACGACAACCTCTACGCCGTGGTGTTTGCCACGGCGCCCTCGGTGGCCACGCTCACCTCGGGCGGCAACTCGATGTCGTTCTCCGTCCCTGCTGGCCTCAGCAAGATCAAGATGCCCCTTTCGCCCGGCGCGATCGGGGGATCCATCGAGCGCGGCGGCCAGCACGTCGCGTCGTACGACTCGGGCGCGCAGTTCTCGTTCACGACTACGCCCGCGGCATACAACTACAACTACTGGGTCGGGAGCAGCTAGCTGGTTCTAGCCCCGCCCGAGTTCCGAGTTTCCGCCGTGTAGCATACGTGAGAAGGACACTGTAGCCCTGTCGTGCAATTACGATTCCATAGGACCTGTCTATATGCATCTTGGTTAATAGCGAGGTTGTGAGGATGAGGCTGTGGACGATGTGAGAAGTGTGGCAGACCTCGATGGTCGGTGACAGAGTGGGGCAGGGGATTAGGAACGAGGTCTAATGCTGGTCCTAATGAGCCGTGAGAGTGGTGACGTGTGATTGATTGACACGTGGTTACATGAATGCGCGACGCGTCTTGGGACGCGTTTGGTTCCGCTGTCTGAAAGCAACCGAGGACAATCGCTCGCGCTCATCCCTCGCCCCCTCCCTCCATCCCTCATCTTCTCATCTTCAGTACTCCCACTCCCACTCCATCCCCCATCACAATGTCCACCCCGCGCGCGAGCCGCACTCCGCGCTCGACCCGGCGCACCGCGGCGGCTTCCAGCACACCTGCGCAAGCCCCGTCATCGGAGCTCGCGTTCCCCACCTCTGACCCCGCCCTCCCCTCTGGTACGCGTTCCTCTTGACCGCCGCTGACCATTCAGAAGCAGACTCCCCCATTCAGTTCCCCACGACCTCCCCCGGTGGCCCCCCGGCTTCAAGCCGGCCAAGTGCTCTGCGGAGCGGGGGGCGGCTCTTCCTTCCCTCCGACTCCACGGACGGCGGAGCTCCTTCGCCCTCGCGTCGCCGCCGCGGTGACATCCATAGCTCAACGCCCTCCCACCACCGGTACACCGCCCGGCGGCGGCCCGACCCGATGAGCATGACCGCCGACGAGTTAGACGCCGCCGACCCGTCCACCCCGCGCGCCGCGCGTACCGGTGAGCCGGCATCGACGCGCACCTACTCTGGCGCGGCGAGCGAGGGCCTTGACGAGTACGATTCAGAGTTCCAGAAGATTATCTGGGGCACGGACGTGTCGCTCGCCTCGGTGACCGAGTCGTTCCGCGAGTTCCTCGAGGGCTTCAAGCCCAAGTACCGCCGCGACTACAACGAGCAGCTCGCCAAGGAGATCGTCGAGGCTGGCGGTGTCGCTCCGCTCCCGACACCGCTGTACGACAACCTCACGCCCGAGCAGGGGGACACGCCGCTGTACATGGGCTACCTCCAGCAGATGTACGAGACGGACCAGGGGTGCCTCAACCTCGACCTCCTCAACATGCTCTCGTGGCCGCGCAGCAAGAAGCTCTACAAGCAGTGCCTCAACTATCCCCAGGAGGTCGTCCCTACCCTCGACACCGTGCTCAAGACGGAGATGCAGAAGATCGTGAGCGAGAAGCTGGAAGACATGGAACACAAGTACCGGCTCAAGCTGGTCGCCAAGGAGGAGCTCCAGCAAGTTCGCGAAATCCACGCGGACTACCACAACGATGACAAGGAATTCCGTGTCCGCCCCTTTGGCGGCGAGAGGGCCATCAACATGCGCGACCTCAACCCCGGCGACACGGACAAGCTCATCGTTGTCAAGGGTCTCGTCATCCGCGCCACACCCGTCATCCCCGAGATGTCGACCGCGTTCTTCCGCTGCTGCGTGTGCCAGCACGTTCACACTGTAGAGATTGACCGCGGACGCATCGAGGAACCCCTCCGCTGCCCACGCCCCGCCTGCAACTCCGAGGCGTCGATGATCCTCATCCACAACCGCTCCAGGTTCATGAACAAGCAGGTCATCCGACTGCAGGAGACGCCAGACGCCGTCCCCGATGGGCAGACGCCGCACACCGTCTCGCTGTGCGTGTACGACGAGCTCGTGGACCTCGTCAAGCCGGGTGACCGTATCGTCGTGACCGGCATCTTCCGCGCCATCCCCGTGCGCCTCAACCCGCGCCAGCGCTCCATCAAGGCCCTGTTCAAGACGTATGTCGACTGCGTGCACATCAAGCGCACCAACGTCGGCCGCATGGGCTTTGACGCGAGCACACGCGACGGCAAGGTCAAGCCGTCTGGTGTCGGCGTCGGCGGCGAGGACGACGACATGGAGATCTTACAGGGCACGGTGCCCGAGGACGCCGACAACGACTACGACATGAACTACTCGGCAGCCGAGAAGATGGAGCAGGACCTCATCAAGCTCTCGCACCACCCCGACATCTACAACATGCTCGCCCGCTCCATGGCGCCGAGTATCTACGAGATGGACGACGTCAAGAAGGGTATCCTGCTGCAGCTCTTCGGCGGCACTAACAAGAGCATCGCCACTGGCGGCGGTGGCGGTGGCCCCCGGTACCGTGGTGACATCAACGTGCTCATGGTCGGCGACCCCGGTACCTCCAAGTCGCAGATTCTGCAGGTGAGTGATCAGCTGGGCAGCGTAGGACGTCAGCTGATAGCAGTACGTCCACAAGATCGCGCCCCGTGGTGTGTACACCTCGGGCAAGGGCTCGTCGGCTGTCGGTCTCACCGCGTATGTCACGCGCGACCCCGACTCGAAGCAGCTGGTGCTCGAGTCTGGTGCTCTTGTCCTCTCGGACGGCGGCGTGTGTTGCATCGACGAGTTTGACAAGATGTCGGACGCTACGCGCAGTGTCCTGCACGAAGTCATGGAGCAGCAGACCGTTTCGATCGCCAAGGCGGGCATCATCACCACGCTGAACGCGCGCACGTCGATCCTTGCTGCAGCCAACCCGATCGGGTCCAAGTACAACCCGAGACTGCCGGTCCCAGCCAACATCGACCTCCCGCCGACGCTCATCTCGCGTTTCGACCTGCTGTACCTCGTTCTCGACAAGGTCGACGAGATGAACGACCGGCGCCTTGCCGCCCACCTTGTCGGACTCTACCTCGAGGACCGGCCGGAGACGCTGGGCGAGGACATTCTGTCCGTGGACAAGCTGACTGCGTACATCACGTATGCGCGCCAGAAGGTCCACCCCGAGCTCACGGAGGAGGCCTCGGACGCCCTCGTGGCGGCGTATGTCGAGATGCGCAAGGCTGGCGAGGACGCGCGCGGGCAGGAGCGCCGCATCACCGCCACGACCCGCCAGCTTGAGTCCATGATTCGTCTGTCGGAGGCACACGCCCGCATGCGCTTCAGCGACACGGTCGAGCTCGAGGACGTGCGCG
Source organism: Cutaneotrichosporon sp. PK4640 (assembly GCA_023630115.1). NCBI lineage: Eukaryota > Fungi > Basidiomycota > Tremellomycetes > Trichosporonales > Trichosporonaceae > Cutaneotrichosporon > Cutaneotrichosporon sp. PK4640. The sequence continues at coordinate 19,250 of JAMALN010000386.1, read as the reverse complement.
AGGCCAACCGCCTCATCCGCGCTGCTCTCCGCGAGTCGGCCACGGACCCGCTCACGGGCCAGATCGACCTGGACCTCATCACGACCGGTGCTGGTGCTTCTTCCCGGCGCCAGCGCGCCGACCTCAAGCGCGAGCTCATCAAGCTCGCCGACGACTCGGGCGCCCGCGGTATCAAGTGGAGCGCGGCGCTCCGCGTACTCGAGGGCCAGAGCAGCGTGCCCATCGACCACGCCGAGTTCGCCGAGGCGGTCGCGGCGCTGCGCGACGAGGGCGTCGTGCAGGTCATTGGCGAGCGGGAGCGCAGGACGATCAAGCGCATCGGCGCAGAGTAGACGGGGTGTGTAGCTTCTTATTCATAGTGTAGATGTATGCTTCTTGATTCTCGTCTATCTCACTTCTGTATGCTTCGTGGCTCGTTCTCCTATTACATTACGCGTTCCGGCGCCTCACCTCCTCCAGCACGTCGCTCAGGCTGCGAACGACGTGCACGCCCTCCAGGTCCTCGTCGGCAACCCGCGCCGCGCCGTCCGACCACTCGCCGTCACGCCGGACCAGCCGGCCCTCCAGCCCAGCCGCCACGGAGCCGCGGTAGTCCGCCTTGAGCTCGTCGCCCACCATGATGACGCCGGGCCCGGGCACCTCGCCACACGCCTTGCACGCCGCCTCGTAGATCCGGCGGTCGGGCTTGTCCGCCTCGACATCCCAGCTCAAGGTTGGGGGACAAGCGAGGAGGGGCAGAATCTCGAGCGCCTCAAGCGAGTACTTGATTCTCGGGTCGGCGTTGGACACGACTGACGTCTTGACGCCGAGGGCGCGCAGGCCGCGCACTGATGTCAGCTGATTGCCGCGGTTGACGCCCGCACACTCCGGCGCCCCGCTTTCCCGCCCTCCGTCCGCCCTTCCCACCGCCCGTCCTCCACGCTGCCCGCGCGTCCCAGCGGCCACCCAGCCCCCGCCCCCGCCCAGCCCCGGACTCACAGACATCCAGCGTCTCGGGAAAGTCGCGGTACCCCTCCGTCGTCTCGAAGCGCGCCATGATCGAGTGCGCGACCCTGTCCCCCACGCTCGCAAGCTCGCCCTCGCTCGCCCCCGCATGCGCCATGCACCGGAGGATCAGCTCCGACCACCAGCGCTCGGGGGTGAGCGGCGGCACCGAGTGCTTCCCGTACACCGGGTGCGCGGCATACATCTCCTTGAACGCCGGGCGGAAGCCGGCGCGCACCCGCTCGGGGGTGACGCTGAGCCCCGCCTTCCTTGCCTCGGCGGCATACTGCTCGTGCACCGGCAGGCGGGGGGTACAGAGCGTGTCTGCGTCAGCGGGCCCGCGGGCGGCTTACCAAACACGTCGAAGAGGACCAGTCTGACGCGCCCCTGCATCGATGTGATAGGTAGAGAGAGATGTCGAGTCGAGAGGGATGAGTCGTATCTCGCTCGAGTCAGAGTGGAGGCGGGGGATGTGGGGGAGTCACGTGACGTTCCTGGATCTAACGTCACTGTAGGTCCAACTTCGGCGCACAGAGGCCAGAGGTCGACAACAATCCTCTCTGTCGTCTGCACAAGACATTCCTCACTCACCCTCCCCATCCTCACTCTTGTCTCTCCACTCTTTCTCAAGCGAGCAGCGCACGGCCCTGCTCTACGTCCCCCTCTCCTACTCCTGCCTCCCGACCCCCACGACTATGTCCCATGAGTGAGCTCAACAAGCTCGCTCAGGAAGAGGAGCTCGCCATTCTCCGCTCCATCTTTGGAGTGAGTGTCTTTGTGTCTGGCCCCGGAGCATGCAAGGTTGCCAGCTAGAATTTGTCCCTCCTCCTAGCTGGCACACTCCGTCAGCCCAACCGCGCCTCGCGGCAACCGCCCGGCGGCCACCTTCCTCCGCACTTGCTCACGCCAGGACGACTGGAAGGATATCCCGCCAAAGAAGACCGCGTGGGGCACAGAGGGCGAGCACGGATGGTGGGAGGTGTCGCTGCACGGTAACGCAGAGCCGCGCGTGCGGATCAGGCTCAAGGGCCGCTTCCCCAAGGTGAGTCGCGCCTTCGGCGCCTTCCTCGCTGACACTCAGAACTACCCCTCCTCGGCGCCACCACTACTCTACCTCCTCGACCCAATCAAGCTCACCGCCGACCATGTCCGCAAGCTCCAGCGCGCGCTCGACGAGAAGGCCAAGTCGCTCGTCGGCGGCCCCGCCTTCATCTTTGACGTGAGCACTCCAGGGAGACGCCACCAGATCTCGATCCTCGCTCCCCCTCGCTTGCCCTGCTGACGCCAAGCTAACCGACTTCATATCATTGCACATGGACAAGCACCACGTCCCACTACCCAAACCGGGCGAGCCAGAACCAACGCTGATGGAGGAGATGGCCATCCGAGAAGAGGCGCAGCGTGCGGTAGGTCGCTACTCCGAGGAGGACCTGACGCCAGGCGGAGGAGGCGCAGAAGCAGTCAGAACGAGAACACCGGCTGGCGGCAGAAGCAGAACAGAAACGCATCCTCAACGAGCGCATCCAACTCGACACGTCGCGCAAGGAAGAACGCGTGCGCAAGGCTCTCATCGACCAGGACCGGCGGCAGCGCGAGGAGCGCGTCTCGGCCCTCGCAGATGGGGAGTTCGAGATGCGCGAGCTCGTGCTCAAGGAGCCGATCTCGGTCGACGGGTACCAGGGCAAGTGGGCCAAGTGGTCTGTCTTCGCCGGCCGCCGCGAGCAGCTGTGGACGTCGTACACCGCCGAGCCCGTGTCCGCCGACAAGGATCCCAACTTTGTCAAGGTGTCCACTCCCACCGTCACCGTCCAGGTCGTCGACTTTACCAACCGCTACTACAACGGGACGCACGGCCAGAAGAGAATCGACACGCTTATCAACGAGCTGTCTCGCCTCATGGAAGTGCGCTCTCCGCATGTCGCCCGCGTCTTCGCTGTCGAGAAGACCAAGAGCCCCAAGGGCTGGGAGCGTCTCATCGTCGTCGTCGAGCGGGTGCCAGAGGCCGGTCGTTTGCGAACATGGCTTCCGAAGGACGGGTTTGGAGAGGACTTGGCAAAGGTGAGCTTGTCTTCTCTCATTGCAAGCTGACAAACAGGAGTACATGATCCAGATCCTGGAGGGATTGTTGGATTGCCACGACGCGTATTGCATGCAGAAGCGTGAGCGGCATTCTCGGCCTTGTTGACCCCAGAACTCGACTGCGACCTCATCCTTCTGAGTGCTGGTGACGAGGACGACATCCGCGTCAAGATCTCTGGAACAGGCTATGCCAAGCGTCTGGTCGAGTACCACCGCTCGAACCCGTTCCTCAAGACACCTCCAGAATCCTATCCCGAGTCATGGTAGGTGCCGATGCTGTGCACGCGCTTACCGCCAGGTGGTCGCCAGACGAGATCGACTCTCCCTACACATACACCCCCAAGCGCGACATCTGGCAGGCAGGCCTGGTGCTTCTCCAGATGCTCTTCGGCCGCAGCTGCTTATGGACGTACCACGACTTGACAACGCTCCTTCAGCATGGTGAGGCATCCCCACTGCAGTAGCTGACGATAGCGCCCGGTGGTGTCTCTAACTCGGTCGCAGAATTACTCCGCGGCATGATTCAGCCCGTGACCCGGCGACGCTTTACGGCTGCGGAGGCCTTGAAGAAGCTGCGTGCCGCGGAGGACGAGACCACCAGTCGGCCGCCCAGATCAGCTCCCCGCTCTCTACCAAGTGAGCTATCTCCTTCCCTGAAGCTGACCCCAGTGAGCCAGAGTGCGTCCGGTTCTGGTGTGGTGTCCACTGCGTCCAGCTTCCATCCCGACTTGTTCGGCAAGTCACCGGGACAGGGCGGCTTCCACTATCCAAGTGCTCCCGCCGGCTCCCTGCGTTACTCGCGCTATCGCCAAGACTTTGAGGAGGTCGAGTTCCTCGTGAGTGCACAATCTGCAACTTGAGTCTGACGCCAGGGCAAAGGAGGCTTCGGAGAAGTTGTCAAAGCGAGGAACAAGCTTGACAGCCGTCCATACGCAATCAGTGAGTTCGTCAGCTGCGTGTGCCTCCTGACGCGCGCAGAGAAGGTCAAGCTGCGCCCTGAGGACGACGTCCAGCGCGTGCTCCGCGAGGTCAACGCCCTGTCTCGTGTCAGTCACCAGTACATCGTACGGTACTACAGCTGTTGGCTCGAAGACGTTGGGTTACCAGACGGGCCTATGGGCGATGACGACTCCACCATCCAGTCGTCTGTCAACTCGTCAAACGTCAATTCGTCCAACGTGTCCTCTGAGAGCGACATATTCGCCGTCAACTTCAATGACTTTGACAAGTCGATGTCCCGGCGAGATCACTCCAAGAGCGCCTCGTTCCCGCGCATCCGTTTCGCCGACGACGACGACGATGACGATGATGAGGACAGCGATGAGGACGAGAGCAGCGACGACGACAGCGATAGCAGTGGGTGGGCGAGCGAGCACACGGTGGCCGACCCGTCGGCATCTGTGCCCAAGAACGGCCGGACCCAGCCCCTTGCGATCTCCAAGCCTTCGACCAAGCCTTCCACGTCGTACACCGGTACCACAGACAACGATGACTCGGTCCAGAGAATCCTTTACATCCAGATGGAGTTCGTGGAGAAGCAGACGCTCAGAGAGGCAATCAGTGCCGGCCTCAACGAGGACGAGTGCTGGCGCCTGCTGGTCCAGATGCTCCAGGCCCTCGCACACATGTCGACGTCGGGCATCGTCCACCGCGACCTCAAGCCCTCCAACATCCTCTTAGATGCCAACGGGAATGTCAAGATTGCCGACTTCGGCCTGTCTGTGAGTGCGCCCCATGCTTCGCAGCTAACTCCCTCCAGACGACCGATTTACCAGTCGCCGACTTGCCCATGGGCCAGATGGAGATGTCCACCGAAGACGTCGACCGCACCTCCAACATCGGCACGAGCTCGTACATTGCCCCCGAGGTGCTAGTCTCCAAGTCGTACAACGAGAAGGTGAGCTGCTGCGTCGATGACTTCAGCTGACGCCCAGGCCGACATGTACTCTCTCGGCGTCATCTTCTTCGAGATGTGCTACGCCTTCAAGACTGGAATGGAGCGCAATCAGGTGCTCGGCGCCCTGCGGACCCCGAAGGTCGTCTTCCCGGACGAGTGGCCCCCCAGCAGGATGCCTAAGCAACGCGAGATCATCTCCTTGTTGATGAACCACGACCCATCCATGCGGCCGCAGGCAACGCAGCTGCTGAGCGGCCCACTCGTGCCCACGATCAACATGGGAGAGCAGTTCTATGACAGTGTCATTGCCGGTGAGCTATCACATCATCAAGAGCTGACAAGCAGAAATCACCAATCCCCGCTCCGAAAAGTACCCTGCATTGATCGATGCCCTGTTCGAGACGGACGCCAAGTCCAAGTTCCATATGGACAACCGCACGGAAGACTACACCTACGACAACGAGCACGACGATACGCTCTTCTCCTGGCAGACCGTTGTCAACGGCAGGATCAAGAAGCTGTTCCGCCGCCACGGAGCCATGGAGGTGTACCTGCCGCTGCTGTTGCCCGAGACCACTCTCCTCAATCCCTACCCCGAGAAGTCCCCAGTTCGGCTGCTCGACGTCGGTGGCCGCTTTGTGCGACTGCCGTCGTCCAACCTGGTTGGTATGGCTCGGTCCACCTCTCGCCAGCGAATCGAACGTATCAAGCGCTACGTCGCCGCCCAGCGCTACTCAGAGTTAGCTGCAGGAGGACAGCCTGGCACGCACATGGAGTTGTGGTACGTTCCAAGCTTCATGACCACGGCCGCAAGCTGACATCAGCTTCGAGATCATCTCTCCTGTCCGGTCGCTGGCTGCGGAGGGCGAGTTACTCGAGCTCATGGACCGCGTGGTTCTGGAATGTCTGGGCCCGAAACAGAGCGCGGTTGTGGATTACGAGTTCCACATCAGCCACGAGAGCAGTGAGTGATACTGGTATAACATTCGCTGACGGGCAGTTCTCGCCTCGCTGCTGTCCACCTGCCCCTCCCAGCTGCGCTCCAAGGTGCTCAAGGCTTTCAAGGGTCCGGCGACAGGCGTCTCATTCGGCCACTCTCGTCCGTCGCTCGCGACGATCTCGGGTCTTCCACCGAACTGCATCCACGACATCGAGAAGGTCAGCCCTGTCGACGAGTTTGACGCCGTCAAGAAGGTGCTGGAAGAGACCTATCCCCAGTTCAAGCGCAAGTTTGCCTTCGCTTTCGAGGAGATCCAGACCGCGATCCGCCTTGCTCGTTCCAGTGGCGTGAAGCGCAAGATCCTGCTCAGACCTACCTTGTCCAAGCACAGCGAGTACTACCGCGGCGGCATCATGTTCGAGTGCGTGCGCAAGACCAAGCACAGCGAGGTGCTTGGGTACGGAGGACGCCACGACTCGTTGCTCGACCACTTCAAGGACCCGCAGATCCATACTCGCCCTGTGCACGGCGTCAACCTCTCCATCGCCTCCGACATGCTCACGCGCATTGTCCGCAAGCAGGAGCTCGCCAACGCCAAGGACTTGATGTCCAAGAGGAAGAGTCCAGAGGAGCGGTCGTTCGGCGTGTGGGCACCCAATGTGAGTCGGCGTGTGGAGAGGTGCTGACCGAAGCGTTGCGACGTCTACGTCTCGTCGACGTCCGCTGTGAGCATTGGGGACCGTCTCGCCATGTGCGGACAGCTTTGGCGAGCTGGCATTAGAGCCGACCTGCAATACGACGACGGCCGCACACTGCAGCAGGTGATCGAGGAGTGCAACGACCAGAGTATCCTCTACGTCGTCATCATCCGCGGTCACAAGGATGAAGCCAAGGTCATCCGCGTCCTCACTGGCAAGAACTCGGAAGAGTCTGTTCCGGAGGACAAGCTGATCGGGTGGCTCAAGACCGGGATCGAGGCCCAGCGCCGCACCGACCGCGCGTACGCCGACGGCACGACGCCCATCGTGAGGAACCAGGCCAAGGAGGCCCAGGAGCAGCAGCAGACGACCCGCCTGACGAACGTGGACATCCACCTCGTGCTCCCACCCGAGCCGCTCACCACGCGCGGTGTCAAGAACAAGGCGACCCGCAAGTACCGCCACGGCACCAAGGCGGTGTACTATGAGAAGGGTGGGTACCAGAGGGTCTCGACAGCACTGACACCAGCCGACGAGTTTGCCGCGAATGTCCAGTCGGCGCTCCCGATCATCGCCGTTGACCTCGCACCCGACCTGCTTTCGTCGATGACCTTAGAGACGAACTGGATCACGGACGACGAGGCCTGGCGCACCCTCACGCACTCTGTCCTCCCCAACTCGGAGCGTAACTACGGCGCAGAGGTTCGACGCGCGGTCGCCGAGCATGCCAAGAGCCCGGGCGGCTGTGTGTGGCTGTTCTCTGTGCGCGAAGCAAGGGTGAGCTGACAATTGCTTCCAAGTCAGCTGACAACCAGGGCTTCCTCCTGCAGCTCCCCGCTGCCCCCAACCACCGATAGAATTACTTACCCTGGTCTCCCAGTCGGTTTGTTTACCCAGCAGTACCATACCATGGCCACTCGCGGCGTGTATGCACATGTGTTACCCTTGTCCATCTCGACGCTGAGAGCAGTCCGAAACGTCTCCGGAAGACTTCGCTTCCCGTCGGAGCCGACGCTGGAAGGCCGCGACGCGACGCGATGGAGGGAGAGGGGTGCAATCAACTGCGAGGGACGGGGGAGAACGTTCTGATGGCTTCGGGTGTTCCAAAGACGACGGGCAGGTGAAACAAACTTCCATGCTCCGAAAGTGACAAGATGAGACGTTCGGGGATCGCCCAACCGATGTTAAGGTTATCGGGGCCTGATCTTCTTCCGGATCCGCGAGTTCCAGCAGGCGAGCCGAGGCCTGCTGGCTGCTGGATCCAGGATTGCTGCACAACGCATGCAGCAGACGCGTCCGACGAGCCGAAGCGTGCGACGCGACCCTGTCCGAGCCCTCGATTAGACTGCGTCTGTCGCTCCGTCGGGCCGCCGCCGCCGTCGTCGTCGCCAAGCAACCCCGTGATGGAGGTGGCGATGGCACATGTAATAAAGGTGCGCACTCGCGACGGCCTTCTCACAACACCTCCCACAATGTCGCTCGCCCTCCTCCTGCTGGCCGGCCCAGCAGCGGCCCATCTGGCCATGTGGCATCCGTCGATGTACGGGTGAGTACTGTAATCCACCGGCCGCTGACAGGAGCTACCAGCCCGGCGCGAACTGGACGCGCGACGCCATCGCCCCGCTGCACAAGCTGCCCTTCAAAGACTGGTGGTTCCACGGCTACCTCGACCAGCCGCCGGGTACGCCCCGCGCCGCCACAGCTGACGCCAGCACCCGGCGAGTTCCTGGTCCTGCCCTCGGGCGGGACGCTGCACGCCGAGATCGCGTGCAACAAGCAGCGCACGACGTTCGGGGGCACGCTGTACGACAACGCGACCGAGTTCCCGGACTTTGCGTGCCACCCGGCCGACAAGATCGCGTGGCACGCCGGGTCCAACCACGCGTGGGACCGCTGGCCGGAGTACGACCTGACCAAGCTCTCCGACGTGCGGGGGACCGCCATCGCCATCGCGTACAAGGCGGACGTGCACGACATCGCGCCGGAGGACTTCGTGGTCGTCAGCACGAACCAGAGCTCGCCCTGGCTCCGCGGCGTCGACTACCCCCTCCCCCCGCTCCCGGCGTGCCCCGCGGGCGGGTGCCACTGCATGTGGGGGTGGGTGCACAGCGCCAACTCGGGCCAGGGCGAGAACTACATGATCGGGTTCCGGTGCACCGTCTCCGCCCCCGCCGACCTGCCCCCCCTCCCGAAGCCAAAGGTCGCGCGCAAGTGCCCCTTCGACCGCGGCAACTGCACGGCCGGCGCCAAGAGCCCGCACTTCTGGTTCCAGGCCGAGCGCAACAACAACCACCAGGCCGAGATCGACCCGCCCTACTACAACTGGGAGTACGGGTTCGCGGATGGCGCGCAGACAGACTTATACGAGGCCGACGGGGAGCACGACGACGGCTGGTGGGCGCCGCCGTCGCGGAGCACGAGCACCATGGCCAACCCCGCCGTCGGGACGCCCGCGCCCGACCCCAACAACCCGAAGCCCGCGTCGGTTAGTACCCGCACGTATGCCGACACGACGCTGCCGCCGGTCACGTTTGCCTCGGACAAGGGCGGGATCCGCTCCGTCGCGCCGAGTGATTACCCATCGCCCCCGGTGCCGCGGTTTGCCCCCGCCACCCTTACGGGCAAGTATGCGGCGTGGCAGTCGCAGCAGCCGAGCGGCACGCCCCCGGCGGAGGTCAACAACCTGGTCGCAGAGACGAGCGCCACGGCACCCGCCAAGCCGGGTCGATGCCGCCGCCCCCGCCGCCTGTAGCGTACTCGTCTTGTAGCATAGCCTGGAGCACTGCCTGATGTATCGTTGCGCCTGTATCACGCTTATCGCGCTTGGTCGGGGGGCACTGCAGGAGAGGGCTGTGTCCCACCTGCCACCGCACGAGCATCTGCAATCGGACACCCAGAGCCCCTCACACGCAGTTCCAGCACGTCTGCCCATACAACGGTCTGCGCCCCAGTCCCCTCCGCACCATCTGGGGGCTCTACGTCGAGTTTCAAGGAGGCAAGGTCGGGTCGTCGAAACGGGCCGTCTCGTCAGATTCTCCAAGACTAACCCCTTGGTCATTTGGCGATTCTGGCTCGTCTTGGCCTCCCCCAACTCGGGTCCTCGGATCTGGACGAGATAAAGTGTACGGGGTCTCATGGGTGTCTGCAGCGTCGCCCTGGAGCGCGCGTGGGCTGCGCGCGCTGTGTGAAGGGGGGGAGGGTGCCACTCTCCCACACCCAGTGGGCTGCGAAACTGATTTGATGAGATATGCATCCTACACTGGGTTCACCGCCTTCCGCAAGCTGTGGGAGCCTTGCGGGCTAAGTAGTGGGCTGCCCGAGGCCTGTGGCGTGATGCACTGGCGATGAAGTGCACTGCGGCGCTGCCGCGGTCGGTCCGGATTTCCGGTGGCCACTCACATCCTACTGGGACACGCGCAATGGTCCAAACGCTGCATGTACACTCATCTATGCTACACAAGAAGCTGCCCAGAAGATACGGACTGGATCATCCGCGAGGAGGGATCTACTGTCTAAAGTTGGCAAGGTCGACGTTCCACCCCGCATGGCTCGCCCAGTCCGACCCAAAGCCCCAGAGCGCACTGTCCCCGGCCGCGGTGTTGTCGTTGAGCAGCCAGTCGAGGCTGGGCGCAACGTCGTTCTGCGGCACGTCCCACGGCAGCTCGAGGGGCAAGTCCTCCAGGAGCGTGGTGTTGAATCCAAAGTCCAACGCGTGGGAGGCGGAGGGGGCGGAGCCCGGCTGTTGCGTTGGGATGGTGGAGGGTACGAACGAGCTGGCGAGCGAGAGAAGATCGGTGCCAAGTGGGCTCTCGTCGGGCGCCTCGAGGCACAGGCCGAGCAGGAACCCGCCGTAGAACTGGGCGTAGCTGTCTGGCCCGTCGCCGCTGGGCGCCATGGCGAGGGCGACGGCCTTGACGAGCTCGAGTGAGGCCGCCCGGTCGAGCTGGCGTCAGCTATTCGAGCACCAGTCGCGTAGCTGGCCAAGAACGACTCACCCGCAGAAGCAGCACGGCCGCCCAGCTCAACATCCCGCACACGGTGCGGATGACGTGCTGCATGCGCAGCCCGAAGTTCTCTAGCACGTAGGTGAGGTTCGCGCGGGCATTCAGTGTCACCACTTCTGGTGGCGCATTGCTTGCCGTGATGATGAGGAGATTGATGTGGTGCTCGAGCACACGCATCATGTTCATGGGTTCTGGCGTCAGTCAATCTCTCAGCCAAGACCTACCTGCTGCCGCTAGCTCGGGAGTGAGCCACTCGCGGAGCCACTGCTTCAGCACCGCGCTGGTGCCCACGCGCACCCCCTCGACCATGTACGCCCGCTGTACGGAGCGGACCTGCTCGCGTGCGTCCCGCTCGATCCGCCGCAGCTCGAGGTATCCCACGATCATGCGGTCTCCGTGTGTCGCATACGGGTGTTCCAGCCACTGCCGCATGGCCGTGAAGTCGGGGAAGTCGTGGATCATGAACGGTTTCCCCGAGGTGGCCGCGAGCGAGCGATCCTGGATGAAGAGGGCGCACCAGGTCCGCACCTTGTCGCGGTGGAAGCTGGGGTCAGCTTTCAACAACGGTACGCAAAGCTTACCGCTGGGTCTCCTCGTCTCCCTCGCTCGGCGAGAGGCGGTTCAGCCCGAGCTCGAGCGCCATGTTGATCGCCAGCGCGAGAAGCATGCGGCTCGGATCGTCGACAATGCGCGCCGGGCACATCGGCCAGAGAAGCATGACCATGAGGGCCAGGACGATCTCGGGGCTCTTCGCATTGCGCGCGAGCACGGTCATGAGCACCCGCTCGGCATGGGCGAAAAGTCTCGGCGCGGCCTCGCGCTCTGTGCTCAGCGCCGCGGCGGCCAACACGGCGGTGGTGAGCAACGCGCTCTTCCTGCGCAGATTCGGTAGTGTGTGGATATGCCGGTCCATGAACCCGATCTGCGGCGCATTGTTGTCAAAGTACCGCGCGACAAGGGTCGTCGCCAGCGCCTCGTCGACGACGCCGCGCGAGATCGGGTCCAGCACGGCGGCAGTGTCGCGCTTCGCTGCGCCCGGCCGGTGGCGGAAGTACGTTCTTCGCCTGGCGCTCGCCGCGGCGAGCTGGCTCCCAGTCCACCCGGGGACGCCCCAGCCCACGCTAGCGGCGGGGAGGGAGGAGCCGATATCTGAGAGGACGCGGAGGGGGTGTTCTGCGGGGTCGGGGGAGGCACGCGCGCTGTCGACAACGAGGTCGGCCTCGTATGGCGGCGAGGCGGGCTCCACGTCGTCATCGGACATGCGGCTGGGGTCAGCGGTGGGTGGAGCACGGAGAAGAGGGTGTGCTCACCGTCGTTTTGGGGCGCGCAACGCGCCGAGCTCCTCCTCCTTCTGCGCGACCTGCTCGGCCTTGGCGGCGGGGCTCAGCGCGCTTTTCCGAATCCGGTCCAGCGCAGCCTGGACATGTGCGACGCTCTTCTCCAGCCCTGTGCGTTTACTGCTGTCAGCTTCGACGTGTACCACGCAAGCTGTGAGGTGACTCACTTCCTCGAGCCCAGCACACGACCCCGGCGCGACTTGACGACCTCACACTCGATTTGGAGGGTCGCGCAGCGGTCGCACGCCCCGTCGCCGGAGCGGCGGCACTTGGACTTGAGGCGGCGGCATCTGCGTTAGCTCGCCTGGACGGACGGGGGGCGCACTGGAGACAGGCGGCGGAGGCGCGCTGGCGGGTACTTGTTGATGGTGAATCTGGGGTCAGGGGAGCGCTGTGGTGGAGTCCCACCTTCTGCGTCGAGGATGAAGTTGAGGTCGACCGACGGCGAGCGGCCTGCGTGAGCTATGTCCGTGCTGCTCCCTACATACTTCTATCTGCGGCCGGCATTGCGCGGGATGTCGTGGCTGGAGGGCTGCGAGGGGGGCTGCTGCGAGAGATGAGGGGATTGGTGATGGTCACAAGGTGAGTGCGGGGAAGGTCATACCCGGCAATCTAGATTTAGACCGGCACCTTGTCCGCCGAACTTCCGTATACCCCGCTACATCCGCTGCTCAACAAATGCATATGCGCTCTACACTATGTTCTAGTCCTCAAACTCCCACTCGAACGCCGCAGGCATTTCGCCATCCCAGTCCATACCACGCTGCGCCGCGGCCGCACTCGGCGCGGCAGGAGTCGCGGTTGGTGCAGCTGTTGGTGTCGGCTCTGGTGCGGCCTCCCACAGCGCCTTGTCGAGCTCGATGTACTCGCCCTCCTCGGCAGCCTCCCCGTCACGCGTGTCGTCCAGGAGCAGGATCTTGCCGCTCCAGTGCACACGCGAGCGTCCGTCCGCCGGGCGACCCGCGTCCCACGCCGCCCCATCACCCACAGAGCGGAGCGGGAGGTAGCGGCCCTTCTGGGGCTGGATGGGGGCAGGCTTGGCAGGGGTGGCAGTCTCGCCATTCGACGCGCCATTCGCGGCACTTGATGAGGAGGCGATAGGGTCGTACGGGCCGGTGATATAGGGGAGCTGAGAGGGGGTGACGCGCGTCATGTTGCCGACGATCGACTGAGGAGGCTCGGCCGCCTTGCGCTTCTCCTCCTTGGGCTTGGCGGCGTCCTTCTCGGGGGCCGCAACCTCGTCCTTGTCGTCCGTGTCCATCGCGTCGCCGCGCTCGGCCTTCTTCGACTTGGCACGCGCCTTCTCCTTGGCGGTCGTCGAGAGAATCGCCGTCTGCGCCTTCTTCTTCTCCTCCTTTGTCACGGGCTTGGCGGTCGTCGGGTAGGCGAACGTGCTCGGCTTAGCCCACGAGACGAAGTCGACCTTGGGGATGCGCAGCTGCGCGTCCACGCCGATGATGGCCGTTGGGCTGAAGGTGAGGCCCAGGAAGTGGGCCAGGGGGTACCAGTACCAGAACTGGCAGAAGAGCACCATGCCGACGATCGCCTTCATGTCGGGCGTACCGGCAGGCGTGGCGAGCGAGATCGTCATGTTGCGGCCACCAGCGTCGATGATGCCCTGCGCAAGGGAGGCACCGAAGCGCGCAAGAGGGTCCTCGCGCTTGTCGGTGACGACCTTGTTGAAGAGCTCGCGGATCTCGCGCACCTTGGGCGACTGCGCCTCGGTCTGCTGGATAAGAACCATGGCAAGCGCCATGTAGGCACCCTGGCGCACAAAGTCGACGGGGTCCTTGGTCATGGGCTCGAGGAGCTCAATCGCAGCGTTGAGGCCGGTGCCGGCGCACGAGATGCCGAGGGCGAGGGTGGCGCCGTGGCGGACGTGGGGGTTGTAGCTCTCCGAGAGGAGCTGGACAACACGGGGCACCTGGGTGTAGTTGCGGAAGAGGACGAAGCCGAGGGCGATGACAGCCGCGCGGCGCACGTCGTCGTTCACGTCTGAGACAGCGAAGTGAAGCAGCTGCTTGATGACCTTGTTGTCACCAGTGCCGACGTACGCGAGCGCGTAGACGAACATGCCACCGTAGCGGAGGATGGCGTCCTGGGAGAGTTAGCGACGTTGCACACACAGCCAACTCACGTTGCTGGTCGTGAACTTCTTGATCACGTCCGAGGCGCCGTGGCGCTTGCCGTACATGATGAGGGCAGTGCCGATGGCAATGCCGCGCACAATCTTCTCGTGCTGCGTCTCGCCGGCGTACGAGATCATCTCGTCGAGCACGCGCTCGTTGGGCTGGCCGAGCATGACGAGACCCATCGCGTAACCAGCAGCCTCCGACGACGTCGCGTTGTCCTGGAAGAGCATGTTCTTGAGCTCGTCGTAGATGTCTGTTGTCAGTTCGTAGTGTGGCTTGTTAACTCACTCTCGTCGCCAGTGGCAAGAGCAGCCACACCGAGACCAAGGGCAGCGCCGTGCTGGACAATGGGGTCGTTGACCTCGGAGAGACCCTTGCGGAGCTCCTCCTCGGCGCCCTCCTTCCGCCCGGTGTAGATAAGGCCGAGGGCAAAGAGCGCACCACCCTCGGAGAACTTGGATGGCGCATCTCCCCCGGGAAGGTACGGCTTGACGACGCGCCGGCCGTTGACGTACGAGCCGCGGTGGATGAGACCGAGAGCAGCGGTGGTCGAGAACTTGGCCCAGTTGGATGCGCGGCCGAGCCAGTCGAGGTTCTCGCGCAAGAAGCGGTCCGAGGTGGTGCCGCAGTTGGCAAAGGCGTTGGTGAAGGTGATGGCAGAGTGGTAGATCGAGTAGCGGTCCTCGAGCGACTCCTTGGTCACCTTGAGGATGCTCATGTCGGTCTGGTTGTTCTTCTTGAGGAAGTTGAGGTAGAGCTGGGCGACCTGGGACCCGTTGAGGATCTCGTCGAGCGCGTTCCGCTCCTCGTCGGTCCCCGAGTGCCCGTCCGGCCCCCAGTAACGCTCGGCGAGGTGCGCACGCAGGCGCTCCAGGAAGTTCTGGGGCGCCATCTCGGACACGTCAAACGCAATCTGGTACGCCTCCAGCCGCCCCTGCCGCCCGCCCTTCTCCAGCAGCGTGACCATGTCGTCACCGCATGCGGCAGCGTCGTCGAGCAACACCCAGATCTGCGTGATGGAGTAGTAGTCGGGTGGGTTCGAGAGCTTGAACAGCTTGAGTAACAGAGCGAGGAGCTCGCGGCGGAACGAGTCAGGCCACGCGTCGCTGCCACCTGCCCCGCCGACGGTCTCGGCGAGGATGTAGCGGAGGAGGTTCTCGTCGTGCGTCTCCCCGGACGGCGAGCGCGAGTTCTGGTAGATGGCCTCGATGAGGTTGAGGCGGCGGAGCGAGAGTGCGAGGCCGATAGCCTGTTGTTAGCGTCCAGTGATGTTGATAGACTCACGAGCTTGGCACCGTCACCAGACCCCTGGCGGATGACACCGTCGACGATCTCGTTCAGACGCGCGTCGGTCTGCTTGTCCGAGTCGGTCTCCGAGATGGCGCGGTCGATGCAGCCGGCAATGATGGTCTCCTTGAACTCGCCATATGGCTCCTTCTCGAACGCGGCGGCGGCGCGGAGGGCAAACTCGACGGCCTCGTCGCGCTCGCCGAGGTAGAAGTAGACCTTGGAGCAGAGGAGCGCGGCGAGCGGCCTGCTCTCAGGGGCGAGCTCGGAGAACTGGGGGTCCGCGAGCGACTCGATGTAGGGGAGCTCTTCACTGATCTCGGCCCAGAACTGGGGGACAATAGTGAGGAGGTACTCGAGGGCGTAGATGCGGACGTCGCGGTCCTCGTCCTTGAGCAGGGCGAGGGAGCCGGCTGGGCGTAAGCATGGATTGTGGGAGTTGGCTAGAGTACTCACCAGCGCTGGTAGTGACTGTTGCCACGGTCATTGTGGCTCCAGCTACTGTTGTTGTTGAAGAGGAAGTGGAAGTGGGAGGTGGATGGTAGTGATTGTTGGGGAGTGGATTGCTGGTTGCTGACCGTCACCGTAGCACCTTCCCTCGGTGCAGCCTAGAATGACGATGGTGCTCGCGCATGCGCGTCGAAGTGACCCCTCACCCAGGGGTCTTGACCACGTGGTCGAAACACCGCAGTGTGGCGGCAGCTGCGGTGGAGGTAGGCCGAGTTGCCACCCAGATAACCCGTGCCTGAGCTGGAATCTCGGACGCGTTCAACCACACGGCTCTCTTGCATCGTCCGTTTCGTTCAACACATCGAGCAATGGGTGCGTATCGTTGGACTAGACGCGCCCCGCTCAGCTGTCGCCTTTTGATCGCTAGCTGACAGCAGGTCTCCTCACCATCATCAGGAAAAACAAGGCCAAGGCGCGCGAAATGCGCGTCCTCTTCCTGTAAGTCTCCCAGACAGACACCCAGCACACCAACCTTCCTCGCCTCCCGCGCGCCTGCTGACCCCCAGTGGCCTGGACAACGCGGGCAAGACGACGATCCTGAAACGCATGTCCGGCGGCGACATCAGCTCCATCTCCCCCACCCTCGGCTTCAACATCCAGACCCTCATGCGTGGCGAGTACACGCTCAACATCTGTACGCAGCTGGGAGTGCGTTGCAGGTAGCTGACAGCAGGGGACGTCGGGGGGCAGCGCACGCTGCGTCCGTACTGGCGCAACTACTTTGAGAGCACGGACGCGGTCGTGTGGGTCGTGGACAGCTCGGACGCGCTGCGCATGGGCGACGGAGCGGAGGAGCTGCGCGCGCTGCTCTCCGAAGAGGTGGGTGGTGCGGGGGTGCAGTGCCCTCAGCTAAGAAACTGGCATGGAGCTGACACCAGCGCCTCGCCGGAGCAACACTGCTCGTGTTCGCGAACAAGCAGGACCTCGCGGGCTCGCTCAGTGTTGACCAGATCAGAGACGTGAGCTTGCCAAACCATGTCGTAGCTGACAGCAGGCGCTCGGGCTGGAGCAGATCGAGTCGCACAAGTGGCGCATCGTGCCGTGCAGCGCGATCTCGGGCGACGGCCTCAACGAGGGGATGGACTGGGTCGTCGGCGAGGTCGCGGGCCGGCTGTACTGGAGTGGGCGGCGGGCGCCAGCGGTTGCACCAGAGGCGGTCGCGCGCCCACCTGCGGTGTCTGCCTAAGCCACGAACGGTTCCTCCCCCACTTTATAATGGCCATGTATGTACTCGACTTCTTGCATTTTCACTACAGCTGCGCCGAGAGGGTGACGTACGGCTCCTCCCAGTCCTTGATCTCGCCGATGGAGAGGTCCTCGCGCTTCGCGAGCTCCTGGAAGCTCTTCGAGGCGCGCATCTCGTCGTCGAACCGGCGGATATTCTTGAACCGGCGGCTCAGCGCATAGATGAACCCGTCCCAGCTCATGGTCGCGCAGAAGATGTAGTCGACAGCCGTGGGGTGGTTGCCCGCGAGGTACTTGCGCTCGACGAGGAGCTGGTCGAGCACGCCGTACATCATCTTGAGGCGGTCGAGGGTGAGCAGCCGCACGCCGTGGGCGTACTGCTGCGCGCCGTCCTTGTCGGCATACATCCAGTCGCGGAGGGCGGGGAGGATCGAGTTGACGACAAAGACAAAGGCCTCGTCAAAGGCAGCGCGCTCGGCGAGGGGCGCGTCGAGGGCCGGCTTGAGGCGCGCCTGCGGGTGCTCCTCGGCCAGGACGAGGGCACAGGCGCCCGTCTCGGTGACGGTGACGCTGGCGCCGGACTCGGGGTGCGCGACGAGGGTGGGCACGCGCTGCTTCCTGTTGATCTGGGCGTAGGCCTCGGTCTTCTGCTCGCCCTTGGGGAGGCTGACCTCGGAAAAGTCGAACTTGATGCCCTGGCTCTGCTCGAGGTGGACGAGGAGCCAGTGGATGCCGGTCGAGGCCGTGTTGGGGCACCCGTAGAGAGTGTAGCTTGGGGCCATGGTTATGCTGAGGTGAGATGGGAGAATGGAAGATGGGAGAGCACGGACGGATCTGCAAGCGATGGCAAGCGGGTGTGAAGTGTGATGTTCGGAGCGCTCTAGAGAACGGATCCGGGGGTGTCGGCTTGTCACTTTGGTGGGCAATGACGACACGGGTTGGTGCACTTCCCCGTGGGGTCGGAGCATGAGGGTGGATCGGCGGGGATGAGCGGTTAGTAGAGGTGGCGCGCGGATCCACCAACGTAAAGCATTGTAAACAATTTCCCATTCCGTCTAGCTCTAGCCCTCCTCTCCAGAGATAATATCCCATCTCTTCGACACCATATCCCATAGCGTACACAATCTTCTCATCTTCTCGCCCGTCCCACATCTTCTCTCCGATCCCCGATCCGCTATCATACCCCGGCATTCTTAATCACCCACTCCTCCTCCCTCCCCCTCTCCCGCCCCCTCCCGCCCCCACCCTTGCCACCCACCCGCCATGTCCCACACCCCCGTCCCCGAGCCCACCGAGGGCCGCGAGCACCGCGTCCTAGTCCTCGGCACGGGCGGCACCATTGCCTCCGAGCGCACGGCGGAGGGCTTCAAGCCCCTCAACGAGAAGAAGGCGCGCGACGCCTTCTACCGCCGCATCGCGCGGCACCCGCAGCTCTCGGACGCCGACGCCTGCGGCGACTTTGACAACATCGCCGCGACAAAGGTCGGGCGGAACACGCGCTACCCGCCCCTCCGGACGCCGAGCCTCGACGAGCACGGCAACACGGTCGTGTACGAGATCCTTGACCTCGAGAACCACATGGACAGCTCGGAGATGACGCCCAAGGACTGGAACATTATCGCCGCACTCCTGCACGAGAACTGGGACAACTACGAGGGCTTTGTCGTGCTCAGCGGCACCGACACGCTCGCGTACACCGCCTCCGTGCTCACGTTCCTCTTTGTGGACGCCGGCAAGCCCATCACCGTGACCGGCGCCCAGATCCCCCTCCGCGAGGCGCGCAGCGACGGGTGGTACAACCTCCTCGAGAGCCTGATTGTCGCCGGGTGCCTGCCGTACGCCGGCGTCGGCGTGTGCTTCAACCACGAGGTGCTGCAGGGGTGCCGGGCGACCAAGTCGTCGCCCAATCTCCTGCATGCGTTCGAGACGCCGTCGGTCGCCCCGTGGATCCGACTCAATGTCCGCATAAGTGCGCCCCGGTGCGATAAGAGCTGACGCTAGCCGCCCTCCCAAATCTGACTCGCCGGAGCGCCGCCCCGCCTCCCCCGCTTATCACGCTGCAGGAGGCACCGAGCGTGCTCTCGTGCGCCATCTACCCCGGCATAACGGGGAGCATACTCGCCACCCAGATCCACAGCATGCCCACGTGCAAGGCTGTCATAATCTCGGCGTTTGGAAGCGGCAACCTCCCCGTCAA
>JAMALN010000385.1:0-33800 GCA_023630115.1 Cutaneotrichosporon sp. PK4640 | reverse complement strand
ATCGCCCCGCCGCGAGATTCGGTGTTCGGCCAACTCGTTATAAACTCGATGAGCGCTTTGGACCGGTGTAAGTTGCAAGCTTGGATGAGGTACCTGCATCCGGAAAGCCGGAGCCGGGAAGGCGGTGTGATCGGTGGAGGTGAGTGCGTATGCAGGTGTGGGCTCATGGGTGATAGGAGGAGTGTCGGAGAGCGGAGAGTGCCCGGAACATCTTGTACGTACACCTGATTAGTCCTGGCAAGGGGGGGGAGGATGTGGGGACAACCAAAGTCACGAGATGCTACATCCGGTCACTTGTCGAGCAAGGGAGCAAGGCATGTGGGGGTGCATGGGGGTGCATGGGGGTGCATGGGGGTGCATGTGGTGGCTCGTTCCGGTCCCCTCCCTCCCTGGGGCTTGCAGACCCGGTTAGCCCAACATGCTGAATGCACAGAGTAACCGAACAATAATGGGGCGACGTTGATGGCATGGTCAAGTGCGGTGCAGGCGGGCATGCAGCAAGCAAGTTGGAATCGTTCTGCATCACTACTCTCTACATCCATTGTCAGTACCGGGCGCCACCCAACAGCCGACGACGAGCGCGCAGTCACCGTCGCACCCGTAGTCGACAGCCCCGCAACACACACACACACCCACACACACCACACTGGCTCCCTGGCCGCTCTTCCTTGTCTCACATTGTTGCCTTCCGCTTCCATCCATCCTACCTTCCTCCCTACCCCCCAACTCCCCACTTCCCCCCACCACATCTTCCTCCTCTTCATCGTCCTCTCTCCTCTCAACACTCCATCTCTCACAACTTCCCACTCCCCCTCTCCCATCTCTCCCTCCGCAGCAGCCAGCACCGTCACAACCTCGCACGACCCGCCCTCTGCTCCCACGCACACGGACACACGGCATCCAGACCCGCCCTTGGCGTCGCCGCTCTGCACCTGCCACCCACACCTCACACATCCCCCCCTCCGCCCTCGGTGCAACACCAGCGCCCGCTCCACTTGGGTGTCCGCTCGCTGCATCTAGCGTCAAGGATCAAGGAAGAATCGGGGACCGGATCGAGTGCTACGCATCCCATCCCTTGGTTCCCAATTCGCTACGGGATTGTGGAGACGGGGGACCCGACTTCTCTGCTGCTGTATCGACCTCGGGCTTACCCGACAAGCGCGCCCTTCTCCTTTGGAAACCCTTTACACCCACCCATTCTTGGCCCCTCGGCCCCCTCTTCTGACGCCTCGCCCCTCTTGGCCCAACCCCTTGGGTGGTTCCTCGCCAAGCCACCATCACACCCACCCACTCACCCACCCACCCAACTTCCGCCCCTTGCTCCCCATCAGAGACCTTTGCTCTCTATCAACCTCCATTCTTCTTCATCGCTACTCGACTCGACTCGACTCGTCTCGTCTCTCCATTGTCCACCAATACAGCGGCCCAAGTGCATCACGCAGCCAAGACGCCACTGTGACACGCCGCACCCGCACGCGCCCTCTTCTGGCCCGCCTGCCAGCCGCCCACATTCCCCACTTCCCCCTACCACCAACTCGATCCCCTCCGATCCGGCCGCATCTGCACAGCACCCCTCCAACAGCCGCCGCTCAGCAACAATGTCTGCAACCGCAGTCCGCTCCGCGTATGTGCCCCGCACCGGCTCGTTGCCCCCAGGATCGCCGGGCTCGGCGTCCAAGCGTCCCGCCTTCAATCCTCGGACCCCAAACTTCACCGCCTCGTCCCCTCACCCCGTATCAGACGACGTGAAGCGCAACGCCGATGCCATTCTCAAGGTGAGACAATGGGCCGGGCCATGTGCTAACTTGCAGCTCATCAGCGGCCTTCCGGCCCCCATCGCTTCTGCACTGCCCCCAACACTCCTGGCCAAGCAGTCACCAAAAACACCACCATCCTCGGCGTTCTCAAGCTTCAAGGCGTACGCGCGCGCGCAGAAGCGCAAGTCGAGCGACGACGAGACTGCGAACAGCGGCCTCGGCCTTGGTCTTAGCCTTCACCCCAGCCCCAACATCTCTTCACGGCCTCCACTCAAGAAGGCTCGCACCAGCGACGTTGTCCCTGGCGGTTCCTCGACCCCCCCATCACGCGCCACCCTCCTGTCCTCACCGAAGAACCGCAGCTCGTTGCGCAACGAGATAACTCGCAGCAGCACTGGCAAGGGTGACTGGACGCCAGAGCAGTGGCGAGCGTTGGGAGACGAGTGAGTGACCCGCCTTCCTTCTGCATGCCTTCCAAAGTCTTGGCACTGACGGCATCAGCATTGGCAAGCGGGCGCATACTCTCAAGCGGCTGGGCGATGCCTACATGAACCCGTCCTTGGCCAAGGGCAACCTCCGCAACAGTGTCGAGCGGGACAAGCTCCGCGGGCTGCTCATGCACACCGAGTCGCTCTGCTTCTACCTGTACAAGAACTTCTGCGACGAACGCCACAACAAAGGGGTTCAGTCAACCTCGGCGTACACGCAGCTCGACGGACTGCGTAACTACGTTCGGGGGAGATGGGACGACTACGCCGCGAACTCTAGCGAGTATAAGGAGCAGACCAGGGGCATGCTGGGCCTAATGTGAGTTGAATGTCGTGCGACAAGGGCGCGTACGCCGCCGTCACACGATGCATGGGGCACACATGCTGACTCGCAGCCGCCTCATGGAGGCAATCACGTCGGACGTCATCGCGCGCGCCGACATGCGCTCGCTCCACCACCGCATGACCAAGGAGGGGGGCAGCTCCTCGGCCTCTGGCCCATCCCCTTCCTCGTCCTCTGCGTCTCCCGCTGGCAACGGCCGCTCTCCCGCATCGTCGTCCTCGGAGCTCCCCGCCGACATTGTCAAGATGATGAACGTGACCTACACCGCGACGTCGGGAGGCGCGAAGGCGCTGCAGCAGTCGCGTGCACTTCTCTCCATGCGCCTGCTCAAGACCAAGTTCCCCGAGACGTACGACCGCGCCATCAACTCGGAACTCGCCGACGAGGAGCTTCCCACGGACACGCTGGGCTGCGCGCGCAACCTCGACATTGACGACCTGGACGTCTTTGCCTGGCCGATCGAGCTTGGCATGGTGAACGGCGTCGCTCATCTTGCCGTGTATGGTCGCGCCCTTGTGCGCGAGTTCACGCAGACGGCTGGCCGGCCGTGGGAGGCTGTGGTGTCCTTCGCGGACAGTCCTCCCTCATGAGCCTTGGACCGCAGACTGAGCCATTGTTCTCCGCCCCTCTCTTGTGAGACAGGCCATTGTCCTCGCGTCCTCGCTCGGGCACACACATCTCAGCCCCCTTGTGGGCGCATCATTGATCCACCACGATTCTTCACTCCACACCATTATTGTTGACATCACCCACCCACCCACATATCCCGTCGATCTCATGAGAGCCACCTGTACTCGTTGCATCAGATGTATTGCATTTCCATTGTGAGCGGGGAGGAGTCGGGGAGGAGAGAGAGTCGATCAGTCAGGGGGAATGAGGAGTTGTGTAGCATGTGTAGTTTGATGCATGTTGCGAGCATGGCCTCTTGTGTTTGGGGTTGATGTCATTGCCAGAGGGTGCTGCCACGATGAGCGGATGCTAATCGCCGGTAACGCCGTTGGAGGAGTGGGTGGGTGATGGTTGCCCCGCCTATACGCCTAGTTGGCCCATGGCCTAGTTGGCCCCCCCCAGGAACTGGCCCCTTCCCGAGATAACCCACCGCAGGTCCACTCCACCGTACCACCGTAGAGTAGAGTAGAGTACAGGTGGCAAGCACTCCAACCTCAGCCTCTGTCCGTTCACCTACTCCCTTCTCTCTCCACCTGTGTCTCCCCTTCCCCCCCTTCCCCCTCCCCGCTTACACCCACACTCGACAGCACCACTTGCAGCTCTATCACCATCTATCCTATCCTCCTCCCCATCCATCCACTCCCCCACTCCATCCCTCACTCGCAACCCCTCCCAAACACTCGATCAAATCCCTCACCTCAACCTCGCTCCCCTGAACTCGACGCGCACCCGTCATTGTCGCACCTTTGGCCACCAACTCCCTCTTGAGATCACCAAACCCTCAAACTCGTCACTCGACCTTCTTCCTCTCACCAACGTGGAGGCATCCAACTCGCCCACGCTCATTCTGCGACGAGACTCTGCGCCGCCCACTTCGCAAGGCCATCACCTCGCACTCAAGACGTAGACGAGCGCCGTACCCTGTTACTGCTGCTCGTTTGTCCAAGCCTTGAGCTTCACGCGACCGACCACCCGGCACGCCCATGCCACCACCCTTGGTCATCAACAGTTTCCCTCCCGATACTCGACCTCTGTCCATCTCTCCTTTCCGGGATACTACCCACTCGACGTCTTTCTGTACGTGGAAGCGCACACGCTTGCGCCATCCACCAGCTGACGTCCAGTCTCCTTGATAGGACGATACCCACTGGATGTTCTACCCTCAGCAGTCGGCGACTTCCTCGCAGGCCAAGCACCACCAAGAAGGCGGCGCTGAGCCCCTCGGCGGCCTCGGCGGCAGAGGACTCGGCGGCGGCGGTGGTGGCGCAGGAGGAGGCGCAGCCGGCGCTGGCAATGGCGGAGGGGCAGGTTGGAGCCGGCATCCTGGCGCCTTCAACGCCCCTCTGTCCATGAACTCTCCCTTTGCTGGCGGTGGCCAGGGAGGGCTCTTTGGCGGCCACCCCCAAGGCGGTCAAGGACACCATGGCGGGCCCGGCGGACCCCACGTTCACAACCAGCACGGAGGTCTCCACTCGAGCAACCACCAACACCCTCATCACCCTACCTTTGGCAACGGCGGCGGGAACAACTCGCACTTTGGCGGGCATGGCGGGTTGGGCCTCGGCGGCCATGGCGGGCCTGGCCAGTTTGGGTCCGGCATGGGCGGCGGGATGGGCTTTGGCGGCCAGCCATCAAGCCCACCTAGAGTCCAGCAGGAGCAGGTGATGCCGATGACGCAGCACTGGCAGCAGCAGCTGTTGCGGGCCGAGTCGTCGCGCGTGGCCTCGTCACCGCACCACCGAGCGCGCACGGCGGCCATGACATCGCGCATGACCCACAAGCCCGCGGCGGTCGCCATTCTCAACCCCAACGACAACAACAGACCCGCGTCCGCGCAAGGGATTGGCTCGCCAGCCCCCGGCACACCAAACGGGCACAGGAAGAACGTGCTGTCCGTCGCATCCAACGCCCCGTCTGCCGCGCCCTCGCCCCCCGTCAACGGCGGCAAGGATCACGACACGAGCGCCGACCCCATGAACCCCGCGCAACCCCCTGCGCCCGCGTCTAAACCGGACGATGCGTCGTACGAGCCGTGGACTGGCCTCGACCTCGGCGGCATCCACCTCAAGACGTTATCGCCTTCCCTCTTCACCTTCGTCCACATCACGTCGCTGTACATCAACCACAACAACCTCAAGGTGCTCCCTCCCGCCATCTCCAACCTCCGGAATCTGACACTGCTCGACGCTACCAGCAACGAACTTGTCGCACTCCCCCCAGAGATTGGCATGCTGTCCAAGCTCAAGGAGCTGCTTCTCTTCGACAACCAGCTCGAGAATTTGCCCACCGAGATCGGCGGCCTGTACCAGCTCGAAGTTCTGGGCATCGAGGGCAACCCAATGGACGAGTTTGTGCGCAAGACGGTCGCCGAGAACGGCGTGCCGGCGCTGATTGCGCACTACCGCGACATGCACCAGAGCGATTCACCTCCCGAGCGCGCGTGGATCGAGGTCGAGCCCGACCTCGAGCTGGACGGCGGCAGCACCGAGTCGTTTACGACGCTGTCGTACAACATTTTGTGCCCGTCGTTCGCCCCCAGTTCGTCATACGCGTATACGCCCGCGTGGGCGCTCGAGTGGCAGTACCGCAAGGAGACGCTCCTCGAGGAGTTGATCAACGCGTCGGCCGACATCGTGTGCTTGCAAGAAATCGACTCGGAGCAGTACGCCGAGTGGTTCTACCCCAAGCTCAAGGAGCGGGGCTACGACGGTGCACACTACCCGCGCTCGCGTGCACGCACCATGTCGCCCGACGACGCCAAGCTCATCGACGGCTGCGCGACGTTCTGGAAGCGGGAAAAGTTCCACCTCATCGAGACCCAGGTCATCGAGTTCAACCAGATGGCGCTGCACAACGCCGACGTGCGCACCGAGGACATGTTCAACCGCGTCATGTCGCGCGACAACATCGCCACAGCGGCGCTTCTCGAGTTTGTCAAGACGGGCGCGCGCTTGGTCGTGGCGAACGCACACATCTTCTGGGACCACAGATACCGCGACGTCAAGCTTGTCCAGATAGGCATGATGATGGAGCGGCTCGGCGAGATCGTCGAGTCGTTTGGCTCCTTCCCTGCCAAGCCGACCGTCGAGGGTGAGCCCGCCCCGCCAAAGTACGAGAAGAAGGAGCGTGGCCGCGACATACCGCTCGTGCTCTGCGTCGACCTCAACTCGTTAGCCAACTCGGGTGTGTACGAGTACATCTCCAAGGGCGAGGTGCCGGGCACGCACGAGGACTTTATGGACCACAAGTACGGCATGTACACGGACAAGGGCCTCAAGCACGACCTCGCGCTCCGGTCGTCGTGCGCGAGCTTTGGCGAGATGAAGATGACCAACTACACCCCGACGTTCGACGAGGCCATCGACTACGTCTTCTACACGCCGCGTTCCCTCAAGGTCACGAGCGTACTGGGCGACGTAGACCGCAAGTACCTGAGCAAGGTGGTTGGGTTCCCCAACGCGTACTTCCCATCAGAGTGAGTTGAGCAACGCTTCCTTCTGAACTACTACTAACGCCAGCCACATTCCCGTCTTTGCTCAGTTCCGGACGAAGGGTGACGAGGACAAGAAGCCAAAGACGCCCTCGTACCTGCATCAGTAGGACGGGGACGGAGTGTAGTCTGGGGCGGCGAGGAGCTTCGATCTCGGCAGCTCGAGGAGAGCGTTGTGTGTTGGCGTAGACTGTTTGTGTGTCGAAGTAGCAGTGTACGACGGCGCGGGGTGCGCGGGGAGTATGAATCGTGTCTTGAGTGCTGAGTCAAGCGCAGCGGGGCTGAGCTGGTGCGCTGGGAGGCTGGGATAGGAAGGACATGGCTGTTTGTCTGGGGCAGGTGGCAGCACTTGGCGTGCCGCGGGGTGAGACGGCAGTCGTCAGAAGAGTGGACTTCCCCGCGCTTGACAGCACGAGTCAGAAGAAGCCGGCGCCGACACGACCGCTGCACGCTCGCTAACTCTCTGCACGCTCTGGTGGACCCGACGGCGCAGAGGGTAGTACCCACCGCCGACGCCGAACGGCTCTTATCGGTGCACGGGGTTCCCTTCGGTGTGCAGCGGGATCCCGGCCGACACGCCGCAGCACACCTTCAAGCGCAACACGTACGTGCGAAGGTGATGCACATACGTCTCGCATCGACTAGCCTCTTGATATCATGTTCCCATCAACCGTTGCCCCATGTGCACGGACGCCTGGACCCGATCGGCCGTAGAGTTTAGGCTGCATCCATGGCGCGTAGCGCGACCGGTGTCACTTTCTGCGCATCTCGTCACGAGATCGCGGGCACGGCGCGAGGCCGCGGCTTCTCCCTGGCGGCCATCTTTTTCGGTCTCGCCTCTCACCCGCGACATGCGGATTGTGGAGCCTTCCATGCTAGCCATGCGGGCGAATAGACGTCATCGGACATGGCCGTCGGCCGGGGTCTCGGCGTGTCCATTTTGGTTGGGCGCTGACGCAGCGGTTGATCGGTAGAGATGCTTGCAGACCGCTGCAGTAGCGTCTTGGCAAGTGCAGTTCTGGCCGGGCGTGACACTGTGGCGCATGGCCCCAGGCTCATCACATGCCATGGACGGGCTGGCCAAACTCGTGTTTTCTGTTCCATCCACTGTCTCATCACAAGTCGACGCCGTCGATCCGATATCAATCAGATCTCTGAGCAGGATCGCAGACCGGCTGATCGCCGACCCGACCCCCACCCGACCCGCGGTGCCGCGGACCCCGCCCACTCCTTGCACTCAAAGTCAAAGTAGTACGACCGAGCACGAAGCCCGAGCAAACCATGCCCTCGCCCACGTCCCAGCGCTCCGGGCGCCCCCCGCACCGCCGCGCCGCCTCGAACGCGTCCACGTCCTCGCACCCGCGCCCGCAGCAGGCCACCTTTGTGAACAGCGGCAACCCGCTCGCGCCGCGCCTGGCCGGCGGCCTCGTCGACCGCGAGGTGCAGTTTGACGCCGAGAGCGAGGCGAGCCGCTCCCCCTCGACCTCGCCGACAAGGTCGCGCTCCCGCCCCGTCGGCGCCAGCCACAAGCGCGACAACGAGGGCGAGGACGAGGACGAGGACGAGGACGAGGCGCCCTCCCGCGGCCAGAGCTGGGACAATGTCCGCGACGGCTCGATCTCCCGCCGCCCCGCGTGGCGCCGCCCCTCCCCGCGCTGGGTGCTCCCCTTCGTCCTCGGCGTCACCCTCTCGCTCGGGATGACGCTCGCTGTCCGCGCCGAGCTCTACCTCGACCTCGCGTGCCTCGTGCACCCGCCCCGCACCCCGGCATCCGTGTACCCGACCTCGCTGGTGGCCGACTACTCGGCGCTCGACGCCACCCCCCTCTGGCCGACGGACGACATCGCGCACGCGCACGGCAACTTCTCCCTCGCCCAGATCACCGCCGACCCCGGGTTCACGCCCGCGGCGCTCACCCCCGCCGAGCGCTGGTTCCAGTGGGCGCAGCGCGACATCCTCTCGTACCTCGAGGGCCGCGACAACGGTGGCGACGGCAGCATCCCCCTCCCGTCCGACCCCGAGCCCGGCAAGCCCCGCCCCAGCCCGTTCCCCGAGATCGACCCGGCGCAGTGCAAGCGCGACGCCGGCGTGCAGCAGGCGTCGGCGCGCCTCACGCAGAGTAAGTCCAACCGTTCACCTTGGAGTGCCACTCACAGCAGTCATCGCCGTCGTCGGCGGCCTGCTCTCGGCCATCACGACCGGCTGGTGGGCTGCCTACTCTGACCGCCGGGGCCGCCGCATCGTCCTCGCCATCACCGAGGTCGGCCTCCTCCTCAACGACGTCTGCTTCCTCACCATCGCCTCGTACCCGCGCCTGGTGGTGCAGACCCGCCTGTGGATCCTGCTCCTCGGCCCCGCGATCGACGGCCTCCTCGGCGGCTTCAGCACCATCGTCGCCGCCATGCACGCCTACATCTCGGACGTGACGCCCGACGGCTCCCGCGCCACCGCGTTCTCCCGCCTCGGCGCGGCCATCATGGCCGGCATGGCCGTGGGGCCCGTGCTCGGCTCGGCGCTGATCAACGCCACCGGCCAGCTCCTCAGCCCCTTCTACGTCTCGGTGTGCGTGCACTTCCTGTGGGTGATCCTCATCCGCTTCCTCCTCCCCGAGAGCCTGAGCTCGGACTCGCGCGACATTCTCAAGAAGCGCGCCAAGGCCGCCAAGGCTGCCGCGGCGGAGCGTGACGCCGCCGAGCGCGCATGGGAGGTCGACGGCGACGACACCCCCACCGCCGAGGGCGACTCGAGCTTCTCCCGCCTCGCGGGCGGTGTGCGCGGCTCCCGTTCGGCGCGCCGCGTCGCCGGCCTTGTCCGCCGTATCGGCCGCCGCACGACCCTCCCCCTCCGCCCGCTCAGCGTCTTCTGGCCGCACAAGGACGACCAGGGGCGCAGGAACTACAACCTCCTCCTCATGGGTATCCTCAACTTTATCATCGCCAACATGATGGGCGCCGTCCAGGTCAAGGCAAACTACACGTTCTGGGCGTTCGGCTGGTCGCCCGAGCAGCTCGGCCCCTACCTCAGCTACATGAGCGTGTGCCGGCTGGTCGTGTTACTCGGCGTGCTGCCCCTCATCCTGCGCCGCGTTAAGCCCTACTTCCGTGAGCCGGCGTTTGCGGACGACGACGCCCCGCCGACCGAGCGCACCCCCCTCCTCGGCGACGAGCCCGCGAGCCCCGGCGCCTCGGCCATCTCGGCCGTGTCCGAGGCCGCCTCGGACGACGCCCCGCCAAAGCCCAAGCGCTCGGCCAAGCTCGACCTCTGGATAGTCCGCGTCTGCCTCTTCTTCGACATGTCCGGCTACCTCATGATGGGCCTGAACGCGCGCGCCAGCGTCGGGCTCTTCCTCCTCGGCTCGACCGTCGCCTCCCTTGGCACCCCGAGCGCGCCCGTCGCCAACTCGCTCGCCCTGAGCTTCCTGCCGAACAAGCACGACGTCGGCCGCCTCTTCGGCGGCATGGCCGTGCTCCACGCCGTGGGCACCAACCTCGTTGCGCCCATGGTCTTCTTTTCCATCTTCTCCTCGACGGTCGCGACGTACGCGCCCACGATCTTCCTCGTGGCCGCGTCCCTCGTGTTCATCGGCCAGGCGACGGTCTGGCTCCCCCGCATGCCGAGCCGCGAGGACGAGGAGCGCGGCCGGGGGCGCGGCGTCCGCCAGACCCGCGCCGCCAGCAGCGTCGGCCGCCAGGCGTAGGCCACCCAGTGGCTGTTTCTCTAGAAGTTGCGATCAAAGATAAAACTATCCATACACCGCATAATGCCCGTGCCCGTAATGTATCTGCTGATCTCCGATGCTGTGTTTAGAGGGACGGCGACATGGACTGTGCGAGCGGAAAGGATGATTGGCCAGGGTTGAGGCCATGCCGACGCGAGTTTGGATCAAACACTCTTTTCACGGGATCTTGCATCCATACTCCACCGTACACACCTCACACACCTTACACACACTTGCGCCCTCCTGCAGATCACGCACATCCTTTTCCTGCGCCCTTCGCTTCTCGCGCACAACTCAAACCCATGGATGTCCGGGCGGGGGACGCTCTGACTCGCGGGGAGGCGGTGGGCTCGCCAAAGTCCTTCACGCAAATACTGCCCAGCACCCACGATGCGCATCTATGCACTAGAGGCCACGCATGCAGAAAGCACACGCGCATGGAACATGGGCTCTCGCGTGCGTGAGCTAACTCGTGGTGGGGGGGCGGTGGATGTATGCGCAGGGAGGGGGCGGGATGGGGACGGGGCAGCGGCATCACAGCCGTCCAGGCCGCGCATCGACATCACCCGTCCCTCCCGTCCCCCAACCACCCCCAGCCCCCTCTATAACCCCCCTTTTCTTCACCGTACGCACCCCGCGCTCCGCGGAGCCTGGCGAGCCCGAAAAACATGGAAGTCATCCACCGTCGGGGTCGCATAGTGGTTATTGCGGTTGGCTACTACGTCCGCGGACTAGCAGACTAACTACCGAAAGGTTCCAGTGTTCGAATCACTGTCCCGACTGCCTAGCGCCTCTTTTGGCCCTCTGCAGCTTTTGCTCGTCGTTGCGACCGGCGAGGGGCGCAGACAGATCGGCGAGGAGGTGTTGGGTGGTGATGTCGACGAGGGGTGGAGGTGGAGGCGGGGTCCCGCGTTCCTAATTGATTAGATCTGTTTTGAATAGGCCGGTCCTACTTCCCTGACCCCACCCAAATGCATGTTGTTGGGACTTGGCCACGGACCAGCGACCGTGTTGCATGGTGGGCTGACGGAGCACAAGCCGCCAAACAACGGCATCACCAGTCCGCTCGGCCTCGCCTGGGCTCCTGGGAGTTGGTATTGCGACTGCTCTGTAGGCCTGCTGCCAGTCAGAGTCAGTGCGCAATGGCGGCCATGGCCATAGGGCGGAAGAGCATCCGATGATTGGTCACCCGCACCCTGCCTTGCGTCAAACTTGTCCAATGCAGACACAACTTGTCCACACTCCTCCCTCCGTCACACCACTCACCGATCCCACAACACCTGCGCCCCACACACGTCGTCCGCCGCGCATCACATGAACCAGGCACATCCATCGATCGCCCTCTCGACTCAACGACTACAAGCCCGTCGCGCTCGGCCACCTTACACCCGGGCGTTACGCAGGCCAGGTGTCGGTGGCTTCCGCGTCTGGCTAGAGACACATCGCCAAGCAACAGTACCTGCCCAGATAGACGCGCGTAACACGCACTTACATGTGAGTAGGCATGGTGGTGTAACGGGGGGTTGTGGATGGTTGTGGGATGGATGGCATCGGCGGATGGCGGGGGTAGAGGGTTTGGGCACACCTCGCCGCCCCTCGAGCTGCGCAGTATCCTCTGCCGGCCGCCGATCAGTTAGGCACACCATCCACATGCCGTCCTCATGCCTCGCCACCAGCACCATCGCCAGCTGGCTCTCGTGTCATCCCCCTACCACCCCCTCCCCACCGCCCCCTCCCCACCGCCCCCTCCCCACCGGCCCACAACGGCCCTCACACCTCCTCTGACCCCACCTCACCCTCCTCTCTGCCTTACCCACCCAACCAAAGCCCCAGCGCCGGCGCAGGAGGCGCGACTTCCCCTATCTTTCAACCAGTTGCTGTGGCGGAGTGGTCTATCGCGGTTGGCTACTATCGGCCCTTGGGTGTTAGTACTGTACCAGTTTCCTTCGGGAGCAAGTGTTCGAATCACTTCGGCAACTACCTTTTGGCCTGGCTGCCCCCTCGTCGCTGTTTGAGGGTGCCCGCGATCTACAGGCCCGGTGGGAACGGTGGGACAGAGTTCTGGGTGGTATGGTGGAGGTTGGGTGGAGGTGACCCTGATACTGAGATAAGATTATTTTGCTTCCGTCCACGAGTGAGAGTACGAACGGGGAGGATGCAGGCATGGAAAGAAGATACGGTTGCGATGCATGATTGGTATGGCCAGACCTTGGTGATTTCCACTGATATACGTGCGAGTAACGGCCTGACGGTCTAATGCGCACGGGCGGCCTCATGAGTGCTCTCCCAGGCTACGTTCCAGTCATCGACGATCATGCGCCCACCGGCTTGAGCGCCAACTGGACTACCTGGGCCGTGAGGGGCTCCCTATCCTGGCCCAGAGTGAGCAGTGCCTTCATGACCATTGAGCCTCAACGGGCACTCGCGTCGGGACGGGGGCATGGTAATGACCCACGGTGGAGGTGCTCACGACTTCCGCAGCCATCATGGCGATGACCGCTTCAATAGGCCGGATAGTGGCAGAGGGCTGCGGCAACGCGCCCGTGGGCATAGGTACTGCTCGTTGGTATGGTCTTGGGCTGCTGGAAGCTCACCAGTGGATCGCAGCTCATCCTCGTGGCGGAGTCCTTGCTGCAAGAGGGGTTAGTTGACATGGCAGTGGATGGACAGGTATGAAGCGTGAAGGTGGGCACGTGGAGATTACGAAACATAGTAACCCCCTAGTTGGCTCAGACTCAGGTCCATAGCTCTGACGAACCCCAAGTTACGGCGGTGCTACAATTGGCTATAACTGCACTACGCCTCGCGCCACATGGCGCCCCACTCCACGGCCTCCGAGGCTGAACCTCAAGCTCCAGGCTACAGGCGGTCAACCTTGTCCGCCTGAAGCCGGTGCACGGTCGCGGGGTAGTCGAAGTTGGAGGCCAGCTGGGTGAACTGATCCTGCTGTCAACCCGCGGTCGTGTCACTCACCTTAGTGAGGCCTCCCTGTTCCACCATCAGGGTGGCGAGCTGGCGGCAGAGGTCCATCTTCCGCTTCAGCCACTCGTGGTAGAGGTTCTGGGTCTCGTGGCGGAGGGTGACCTGTTGTTAGCTGGCACGTGCCGGGCATACCATCTTGTCTGACATCTGGACCGGGGTTTCGTGCTGCTGTCAGCGGGGAGGAGGAAGGTGTGGATCTGGCTTACTTGGAAGGCGGTGAGCTCCGCTATGAGTTGCTGGATACCGCTGATCTCGTTGACAAGGAGCACGAGCGGGTCTTGTGGCGTGGACGTGGACATGGTTGGGGAAGAAAGTTGGAGTTGTTGAGTGAGAGATCCATGTGCAGGACGAATGCGCCCTGTTGGCCGGCCTGTATGACCATCACGAGGGCGTTGTGGACGTCACTCTCGGCCTGTTGGAGGACAAGAAACTTGCTTAGCGGGGTCTAAGAGCCACTTGAACCTTACCATGCCGCGCGGGACGGGGAGCTGTGTATCCTGGGTTAATAGAGGAAGGAGGAGACTTGGAGATGCGAGAGGGGGCGGTGTGGCTACTCACCCCAATCTCCTGAAGTAGCTGGACGTTGGAACGCACCACCTTCGCAAGGTGGGCGAGGACTGTTACATCCATCTTGAGGTCGGGCATTGTTTCGGTAGAGATGAGAAGAGGTAGGAGTTCAAAGTGTGGAGGAAGGTCAATGTATGAAAGCAATGATGGAAGAAGGATGTAGTTTCCGTGTGCCCAGGTTACTGTAGGCTGCGCATCGCAGGATCAATGCCAACCAGCATCCGCTTTCACTGCGGATCCAGAAGAATCTCAACGCTAAGTGGGCTTTCTGGAGGCCGTCCCATCATACCGTCAGTTCCTGGGCAGTCTTATCGCAGCCCGCAGCTCTCCAGAAATTGCCTCCAGAACACAGCGGTAACATTGTAAAACGCTCGAAACGCACACTACAGCTACAGCGACAGGAGACACCCTCACCCACGCGAGCAAAAAGGCCTCTCGGGCAAGACTCTAAAACTCCCCGTTCTCAAGGCGAGTGACCAGACCCTCGTAGTCGAAGAGTGCCTGCCAATACTTGTATGTTTTCTGACATCAGCCCACCGGTCAGACACGAGACACTCACAGTCTTGAGCTTGTCATTAACAAGCATCCTAGTCGCGATGATGCGCCCCCGGATCATCGTGTTCTTCAAGCACTCGAGGAGGATGCCCTTATTCTTGTTGGCGAAGCGGTACTGCCGTCAGCAAGTGGATATGGCGTCCAATCGCGTTCTCCTCGGAACAGTGTGGGTTGTTCCCCATGGACTGCCATCAGAGGAAGGCATTGAAGGGACAAACCATCATTTGCTGAAGCACAGCGGTGATGCCCAGGGTGATGTCTTGGAGGATGACGAGACTGTCGTAGCTGCCGTTCGAGGAGGTCATGGTTGGGAGAGTACAAGAGTGGTTCGTGGGGTGGAGAGTTGAGAGTGAACGAGGAATGATGAAACTGACACGGGAAAGGAGACGAAACCGCTCCTACCCACCCCAGAAACAGAGGCTACATTCACTGAACACGTACATAACCCCAATTCCTTTCCTCAGCTCATGAGCCCTCCGGAGCCTTCTCGGCACGTCTCAGGGGAGACAGACGGCGCTTCCAAATGCGCCCCGGGGGGTGAAGTGTTGTGGGCTGCCCCCCAGCATCAAGGCGGCCCATGGCAGCCGCAAAGTCAAAGTAGTTGCGCCACTGGATATACGCCGCCTGCTGTCAGCCGGTCCGCCCGAAGGCTCACGTCATCGAGGCTGTGGTGCTCGTTGTACATCTCCGTTGCAACATCGAGCCCGTAGCACATCGTGTTCTCCAAGGCCGCCTTGATGCCCGGGACGAGCTCCTCGCCGAGCTGGCGCTGCGGTCAGCTTGGACGCGAGATGCCGTACCTCGTCCCGGTTGCGGGGGCGCTGTTGTCAGCCGAGGGTGAGGGAGGGAATGCACCAGCACCGCTTCGTAGAGTTTGATGAGACGCTGCGTCATGTGGGCGATGCTGAGGAGGTCTTGCACAGTGGGCGGCGTGAGCGGTGCACTCTCGTCCTCAGTGTGGTCCTTGAGCTCGGATTCGATCTTGCGCGACGCATACGCCTGGTCGAACTCCTTGATCTTCGCCTCTTGCTCGTCGGTCGTGTACGGATTGCGCTCGGAGGACATGGACATGGTATGGAGAAGGTGTGGTTGGCCTCAAGGAAGGTGGGAGATGTTGAAATAAAGTTTGGGGGAGAGAAGCAAGGTATCAGCCGGTGGCGTACACCTTTCAATTAAAGAACCCGGTAACTGACAACTAGTCCTTACATTCCTTACATAAGACTTTCGGTGACGCAGAACCTATGGACATGTATCTCAGCACGGTCGGGACGGGTGCTACAGTGGGCCTAAGTGGGGGCTCGGCCTGCTCCTATCAAGCGGGTGTTTAGTGCTCGGGCCATGCTCGATGCAGTAGACAATATAGTTGTAGTCGAAGATATGAAGCCAACCTTGGAGAAGATTCTAAGAGTCAGTCGCCTTCCTTGCAGTGAACTCACCGTGTCCAGTTTGCCGGTGCCGCGCGATAACAGCGCAGCTGCGGTCTATAATATGAAATTTTGTGGAGACCTATGCACAAGGAAGGTGACTAGGCAGTGTACATCCACGTCGCTACATGCAACAAACTTCAAGGGGCTCCTCAGCGGTGGCTGGGCGGTACGTAGCCGCGCTTCGCGGCCTGCCACTCGAACTTGAACCGGGTTCTCCACCAGTCAATCTCGTACTGAAATCAGCCTTCCAACCAACTAAGAACCCACTACATTGAGGATCATGCGCGCCTCCAGTCGCTGGAGGTAGCTCTCCATGTTGTTGAGGAGGGCGGTAATTTGATCAAGCCCCTCGGTGCGGAGTACGAGGCGGGCGAAGTAGGCCTCCTTGCTGTTGTCGTACTGAGGATCCTTTTGTTAGCGCATTCCTGGCCAGCTGCACTTCGTCCGCAAGAGCGTCCTCTTTCTGCCGTCAGATACATCGTGCGCGGGCGTACTTCGATGAGAACGACGTTGTTCCTGAGCTTCTGGAGTTTGCCCAGGTAAAATTGAAGCGTCTCGATGTCCTCTGAGTTTGACATGGTGTTTGGCCGGGATGGGTCGTGGTTGGGGAGGATTAAGAGGTGACGAAGTTGGGCGAGAGGCGAGAGGGGCGAAAGCAGGTCCCCTTGGGCCGCCCCTCCAGGGGCACCGGGACTAGCTCCAGAACTGATGGCAATTCGTTTCGCAGCTACGCAGCAGCAAGACATGGCCTTGCGTCATCCATCTCTACAGGAGCCCGTGTGCCCCCTCTACGCTACACCTGTGCTTCTACTCACTCACTCAAGCCTTTATTCTACTCCACTCCAACATTCAGGGGCGACGACACAGTGCGCTCACGCGCTCCGAAACTGCGCGGTGATCTTGTCCACCCACGCTCCACATGGCGTCCTGGGGCAAAACCGCTTTGTTTGAACTATAAACAACTCGCAGGAGAAAGCGTTCGGTCATTGTACATGCGCCGGAGTAGAATCAGCGCGCTCTGCCTCTTGCTGACAATGTGCTCGAGTGTTTCAATACGACGCTTGAAGCGGTCTATCTTCGCGCTGTAGGTCGCAGCTCCCGCAAGGTCCTTCCGGTCAGCACCCCAGAAGCCGGGCGGAGAGCTATCTGTGTACCTTCTTCGCGAGTTCATCCTGTCGCTATCGTGAGCGCATAGCAGTGTGACTGCCGTAGCTTGATCGCTGATAGGTGCGCCTTCAGGGATTCGAGTTCGTGGAAGAGGATTTGCAAGTGGAGTGTGTCCTGGATAAGCCAGGTCGACATATGACTGGGTTGGGTTGACACAAGGAGACTGGAGGAAGACAAGTGCGCAGAGGAGGGTGAAGTGGACATGTGTGCTGATCACCCTAGGGCGCAGTTCACATGCGCAGCAGCTTAGGTTTAAGGGGAACAAATACGCGTCTAACCTCTCGGAACAATGCGCTAGTCACTCTCTAGCCACAACCTCCTCCTTTGGACGAAACCCACGCTTCTCGGCCGCTTCAAAGTCGAACGCGGCGATCCAGCGCTTCACGCGGTCCTGGGGTCAGCCCCGCTACTGTGATACCTTACGAGGGTGAGGTGACCGTTCTCGTGGAGCTGCGCAACAGCCTCACGGCCTGCGGTCATCTTGCGATCCAACTCGCTCCTTGTCGCGCCGAGGCGGGAGATACACCCGCGCTTGTTGCGCTCGCAATCAATGGCGTCCTGGCTGGCTCACGCGCCGCCGGTGGGAGTATACTGCGTCAGTATCCCGTACCGTGGGCAAGATTTGTACCTCCATCAAGCGGGTCCACTCGTTCTACCGTCAGCGTGAACTCGGAAGGGTATACCATTGTTTCGACATAAACCGCGCTCAGATCGCGGACTTCCTTCTGGAGGGAGACAAGGTGATTGGGCTCCTCAACGTCGGCTGTCATGCTGGTTGCTAATGGGTGGCAAGGAAAGTAGTGGTGGGGTGCAGTGGGAAGACGAAAACTCGGGGCGAGGAAGGTCAATACTGGTCGTTATCACAGGATCACAGGAAGAAGGACTCTTGTAACATCTCATTTCAATTTCTTTCTCGCCCTTTAGGCCTTAGGATCCTCCTGCGGATAAAGTGCAATCTCTGGAAAGCGTCAAAGTTAAACTCTGTCATCCAATGCCTCTGTTCGCTCTTGTGTCAGCCCAATCATCCCTGCGCATTAGGGGAGTGAGTTGTCTGGTCTTGGACATCGGGGTAACAGCAGCAC
Organism: Cutaneotrichosporon sp. PK4640; assembly: GCA_023630115.1. Taxonomy (NCBI): domain Eukaryota; kingdom Fungi; phylum Basidiomycota; class Tremellomycetes; order Trichosporonales; family Trichosporonaceae; genus Cutaneotrichosporon; species Cutaneotrichosporon sp. PK4640. The sequence goes on along the minus strand of JAMALN010000385.1, from coordinate 15,555 downwards.
AGCCTTCAGCCATCGTGCGCTTCAGCTCGTTTGTCGCCTTTTCGAAGGTGGTATTCCACGCGTCCACATTGCGCTGCCATCCGTCGCTGTCGAAGGTGTGAGACATCTGCGTCAGTGGCTGATATGCCGCAAGTATATGTACCATTTCCAAAGCCTCATACACACCCTAGTGTCAGTGGGAACTGGGAAGGGCGCACCTCGAGTTCCGCGATGATTGAGCACAGCTTGGGGATCGACTTGTGGATAAACTGGAGGTAGGCGGTCACCTTGACATGGGAAAACATTGTGGCGGTCGCTGGATGGCAAGAAACTAGGTGGTGAGGTGGAGTGGCAAGGCGAGAACTCGCGCGAAAAAAAAGGCAAATTGAGTGGTTGTGACAGACTTGGATGCATTACACACGTCACCTCAGAGCCGGGAGGAACTTTGCGCAGCCTCTACCTTCAGACACACAGGCTACAATGCCCAGCTGCGCAACAACGCTTCTCAAGCCACTGTCTCAGTTCCCTCAGCAGGGCGAAACCGACGCTCGACAGCGGCCTCCAAATCAAACTGAGCCATAAAGCTCCTCTCCACGTCCTGGGGTCAGCCCGTTCTCACCTGGGCCTCACCGAGCCGGGAATAAGGCGCTTGCGTTCACACATTCGCACGACGATCTGGCGTCCCTCGGCCATCTTGACCTTAATTGCGTCGATGGCCTTTTGGACTGCCCGCTCGTTGCGTGCCCATAAGTTGTTGCCGTACTTCTCGGGCGCCTGTGTCAGCATGTTGAGATCAGGAGAGGCATACCAAGGTGGCCTGCTCGTACTCGTACTTCTGTCAACGGGGATGTGCGAGAGTCGTACCTGGGCCGATATCACCATGGTGCAGAGATTGCGAATCTCCTGCGGAAGGGCGAAGAGGCGGGCGTTGTCATGAAGTAGCTCCTTTTCCTCCTGGGGGGAGAGGTCCTTCTTCTTCATGGGGACAGGCATCTTCTGCGGTCGAGGAGTACACTTGTAGTGGTAAGGGGATGTAGCGGGTACAGAGGGGGTTGAAGGCACAAGAGGTGTTGACAGAAGATGACAAAGGGGGACGAGGAAGGTGAAATGTTTTGGAGGTTCCGTCACCTGTCACGCTTGTCAGCTGCTCGGCCTAATATCCACATAAGTTTCCATCTCAGTTTCCTAGCAACGTCTGTGTATCAGCCAACCGCCGGGTATGAGCACTAGCATGGGCTCCATGTGACTGTACACAGGATCAAGAGATAGAGAAGGTGTCAGTTGTCTGGAAGGACATTACAAGAACTGTTACGCTGCCACAGCCACACGACGACGGTAGCGGAGACGCTGGATGCCCAGGTACAGCTCATCGAGGTGGTCACTCCACACCCGGTTGGTAGACTAGAGTCAGCCCAGGACGTCCCTACCAGCTTTACGTCGTCGATCTTCTTGGATGTCAGAAGCTTCTTGAGGAAGCCGCGGGTGGCGAAGTACTCAGTATTTGCTTTGTTGATGGCCACGTCCAGAAGCTTCATGGTCGTCTCGATCAGGTCTACACGTTCAGAAATAGTCAGGTCGCCCTGCAAGTCAGCGGTCATCTGGGGCAGTGGTACCTTCGCGGCACTCTGCCAGTGTTGCTGCAATCAGCTACAGGAGAAGGGTTGAAGACGAACCTCGGCCTTCTTGAACTCCTCAAAAGCGTCGTAAAGTCTCTCGAGATGAGCGTCGAATCGCTTTTGGCTCTTGGTGGTCATGCCGAAGAAGTTGCAGAGAGGGGTGGTTGTGTGGTATAGAATACGGGACAGAGTACGAGTGGGGGGTGCCGCTGGTGCAGGATGCAGAAGTAAAGAGAGGTGACTAGGAAGAGCGTTTGATAAGTGAGAAATGAATGAGAGGTTGATCAACGGGAAGGAAGGTGTTGGTTGCTCGCTGACATCCCCGCTACAGTTTAGCTGGCGTCTCGACTCTCGAGCACGCAGCCCAAAGATCGCATCCGCACTACAGCGTCTACGGCAGTAAATAGAACTATTAACAGCCAGGTTCAGGGTCTAAGGGGTGCCATGCGTCTCAAACGATGGCTGCTGCTGCTTCTCTGGCTTTGCCTTCATGTCCGAGAGAACCATGGGGCAACGGAAACGATCACGAGGAGCTTTGGGCTGCAACCCCTCGGTGTGCTTTTGCCACTCCCTGTATGTGGTCTCGTGTCAGCACATCCTTGCCAAACTCACAATGTGGATGGCGCGGTTGGTGCGCATAAGCCCCAGCAGGATCTTACACCGATTGTCCTCGTCCTTGGCCCGGCTGACCACCTCTTTCATGGAGTCCATCACCTCCTTCCTCTCCTCTCTTTTGGTGGGGTGCTGCTGGTTAGCCGTTGCCCAACACAAGGCTACCTTGCAAGCTCTGAACCTGTCCTGCACGGGTTAGCCAACAGTGCAACAAACCTCGAGAGTCTTGAAGAGCTCAAACTCGATCCTCAGGGCCTCGAGATGCTTCAAAAGCCTGGACTCGGACTCCGTCTCTATATGGTCTTGGCGTGTAGGGTAGTACAGAGGACTGGGTGTGGGTTGGAATGAAGTGCTCAGGAAGGGAAGTAAGGGTGAGTGGGGGAAGAACAGAAGTGAAGAGCGAGATTGAGACCCAGCGAAAGGAAGGCACGGTGCCAAACGTGCCAAACACTATACAGTATCCCGCCACGCGCCGCAATGACACAGGACCACTGGATCCACCCCAGCTGGCCAGCCACAAGACAAATCGACACAAATCGACGATCCATATCAAACTAGGCAACATTGAACAACCAACGACCTTTGGGGCAGGGCAACAACGCCTGGTGGGAACTCGACGCACATACAATGGGGGACGAGGTTGGTTGCCTCGGTGCTAACAGGTTACGGGTGGTGCGTTCCATCCACAGACCCTCAGTTGCTCCTTTCCCTACGGGATCTAGAGCTGGTCCTTGAACTCGTCAGCTCGCGCAGCCACACCGGAGCGATCTGCCTCGACTCCGAATCTCCCCTGCCACTCATGGTAGGTATCCTGTGGTCAGCGCTTTTTCACCGACGACGGACGGCATCAATCTTGTCCGTGTAAAGGAGCTTGTCGAGGATGTTGATGCAGTCCTTGTGGATTCTGAGCGCGTCTTCCGCAGTTCTGCTCGATCTTTTGATCTTTTGATTAAGCACGCGCTGGTTGTGATTGCGAGTGGGGTCCTTTATCCAAGTCTTCGGTCAGCTGCCTCCCCCGGCGGTAGTATGGACTGGAAGACCGGGACTGTACACACCTGGAGCCGTTCATGCTCCTTACAAAGTCTTTTCAGCTCTTGGAATGCGGCCGCTACACCGTCCAGTGTGGCCGGGATAGACATTGGCAGCGGGGCGTGTTGGGAGTTGTTGGAATGAAGAAGAAGTGCGCGGGGTGGAGGAAGTGCATCGCAACCGGTGATGTATTAAGGTGACTGCGGTAGGAAGGACAAGTTTGGCACTAAACAGCAACGCAGCAACGTGGTACAAGGTACAACCAGCTCCACCGAGCGCGCCCCGCCACCTCTAACGCCGTCCCTCGAGGAAGTCCGCGCCGTACTTGGCAACCTCTCTGCTGGCAAAATCGAAGACGATCCGGGTTTCCGCGTTGAACAGTTTCTTCCAAATATGCCAGGAAGTCTGCGGTGAGCCTTTGCGGGAGACATACTCACGGTATCAATCTTGCCCTGGCGGTAGAAGAAGTCTAGAGACGCAATGGACGCCGTGTATTCCTTCTTCACCCGCATCGCAGCCTGGTGTGCCTCCCGTGCCTTGCGAGCTGCCTTCTGGCCGGTGATGACAGAGGGTCCGCTCACCCACATCTGATGTCAGCCTCACTGCCATAGTGGGCGTGAGTGCGAGGAAGGTGTTGGAGGAAGGTGTGAGAAGACCGACGGTGAGTGCCAAGTAGGAGTTGCACTTTCGCCGAAGACGGTCATAGTGGTCGACAAGGGGTCGCTCATCACGGGAAAGAAGGTCACAAAGAGAAAGCATGGTGGCGGGGGTGGTGATGTGGGTGAGGGTGAGGTTGAGGGATCGACGAGGGAGATTAGTCAATGTGGATGGTGAGGTGGAGAAGTGTATTGCGAGTTCACAGTCAGCGCGTATCATCGTCGGAGTCACCTTCCCCCCTTCAACCAGCACCCACCGTCGAGTGACCGAGCTACACACAAGCCTGCCTACTTACAAACACGGGTAACATTACCACAGGAGCTCATGACTACAAGTACCTTCCTCGCTCTGCACCCTCTACATGTTCTTGGCCCAAGCGGACTCCATCTCCTCAGTCTTGCGCCAATGACCCAGGAGGTCCGTCTCTGCTTCAATCTTCCGACACCACTGAAGGTGGCCCATCTATCCTCAGCGCCCCCCATCTTCTCGCTTACGCTGTCAACCCCTCCCGCGTAGAACAATTCGTGATCCTTAAGGCGCGCCTGCTGGCGACCCTCCTCGAGATCGTCCTGCCCGTTAGCGGGCTCTTGTAGTATAAATATGCCTGGGACTCCGCATCTTCAAGGGTCTGTTGTTAGAGCTGCAGGGGATGGGTTTACCTTCAAATCTGGAACTCAAGCGTGAGCTCTTGGATCTCGTCTATCTTGTCTTGGACGGCCTTGTCGCCCGAGGGTACGGTCGCCTTGTTGTGGTTGTCGGCCATTGTGGTGCCAATCTGTTCGGGAGGCAAGAGAGTGCTGTTTGGGTAATGGAGGGGGAAGAGTGATGTGTCGAGAAAGGGACACGTCAGAGTACGACAGTGGTTGCGCGGGCCAGTTGGGGCGTTGCGGAAAGACCACGCTCCACACCGAGCCACATTCACCTCCATCAGGTTTCAGGTCGACATGTCCTGGTTCATGCACAGGCGCCTACACTCTATTCTATACACATCGCAGCCATAGCCCGCAGTCGGATGTAGGGCGGGCACTCTCGCAGTCACTTAAAGGGGCGGGCTCCACGGAGGGCCGCGACGCCTAAGCGCGGCGCGCCATCTTGGCCTCCGCCAGCTCGATCCACGCGATGTCGAGCTCCTCATCCTGACGTCAGCACCGCACTACACCCATACACACGGTTACACCGTCGCCACGCAGCTGGTCAACAAAGTCGCGACAGTCGGCGAGCTTGGTGCGGATGAGCGTGACGAGCTCCTGCTGGCGCACTACGCTGTGGCGGGTGGGGGAAGGCTGGGTCAACAGTGCCGGCAGACGCACATACCGGCTGCTTTACTACGGGGAGGGTGATACCGGCATCGATGGCGCGGTTGTAGTGGTGCTGCCAGGTATTGTAGTCGTCGATCTCCTTCTGGGCAAGGCGCTGGTGTCAGCTGGTCAGCAGGGACAGCAGGGAAGGTGGACCCGTACCTTCATGTCACCCTCTTCGCGGATGAGGTCGTGCGTCTCGCGGATGAGCACGGCGTATGCGCGGGGCACGGAGGCAGGCTGGATAAAGGGCGCGTTGCGGGAGGAAGGGCGGGCTGCGGTGGGGTCGCTGCTTCCCGGCGCTACAGCGGAGGAAGTAGGGTTGGGGTTGAGCTGAGTCGTCGACGCAGGGAGGCCCGGAGGCGACGAGCTGGGATCGCCGGGCATCTTGCTTGGACAATGAGGGAAGGTCTGTGGGATGGGAGAGATGGTGAAACGTTGAAACATGAATCAGCTGCAGCGATTTATACCATGCGGTGACGGTGCGAGCGAGATGCCTCCATCACCTTCCTCCCCCTGGTGACGCCATCAGTTGGCACCGCAGCGGCCACGACGTACGCATTCACAGTGAGACGGGGGCGACTTCCAGACTTTGCCCGTCATTGTCAGAGTCTATGGGCCAACTTACAAGTCTACTCAGCTCTAGGATTCCTGTTAACAGGCATCCGCTCCCAGATTCCTTTATCTTTGGCCCCGATCGGTCATCCTCCGCTTTCACTACACACCCTTTGTCGGATCTCTCCATCGTAGTTCTCCCTCTTCCTTCTCCCTCTTCAACTCTTCTCCCTCTTCACCTCTTCTCCCTCTTCACCTCTTCGCCCTCTTCACCTCTTCTCCCTCTTCACCTCTTCTCCATCTTCACCTTGTCTTGCCCTTGTCTTGCTCTGTATTGTCTCTTACCTCTCCACTCGCTCAACACTTTCCACCACACTCATGACGGTCAGCAGCCCTCTCACCCACCACTCCCTCGACCTCAAGGATTCGCCCTTGCAGTACATCAACGTTGACATCTCGGCCCTCTCACTCCCGGAGTTCGGCGAGTGGCTCCAAAGGGCTGTTCCCATGGCGAAATCAATTACCATCACCCCCAACGAGCTCAAGCAGTTACAAGCCGACTTGATAGAGGCGCAGGAGAATGCAGGTCGACCATGCTCAGCTAAGGCTTACGGCAGATGCGCAAAGTCCATGGAGCCTCTGTAGGCCGACTGCAGGCCCCACTAACTGCAGGGGACGTCTCTGTGGAGCTGGGATGCTGGTGGAAGATATTGTTCGACAACGGCCAGATCGCCGACAACAAGGTGAGGGGAGGAAGGCGGCGCTGACGACAGTTAAACCTGGAAGGCTTGAGTGAGAAGATGGACCGCCACATCAAGAGCATCGAGGAAAGGGCGAGGCGCGAACAACAGCGTCCCATTCCCAAGGGCGCCTTGCCCGAAATGGAGGCGTCACTGGAGGCGTCACTGGCACTGGAGGAGGATGAGTCGGATGAGTCCGAAAAGTCCTGGAACTCGGACGACTGGGCGGCCTTTGAGGAATCCGAGATGGGTGGCCGCTGGACACCGAACAGCCAGGACCAGTCGACATCCTCGTAGGCCGATCTGTTGCCCTACCTCCAGGCGAGTGAAGTAGGCGGGCGTGCATCCCGCCTCACGTCTTCTCTCGGTGGAGCAGAGGAGTACGTGCTTTGTATCTCGATAAGAATCTGACACCAGCTCTCAAGTACATGGATGAGAAGAGGATGGTGTGGTACATTCTCCGATTTTGGGTCAATAACAACAATGCGAGCCCCTTTAGATAACCTTTGGTGCTTTCCAGCAACACTGATTGCTAACCACAGCCGGTCAAGATTATCTGGCTCGCTCTTCAGGTCGACAGCAGCCTATGAAAGTACATGTACTACGGCGACGACACGACTTCATTAGTCTGGGTTAGCTGGCAAGTCCATTCAGCTCTCTGATCCGTGACATGGCGTCGGCCCGCAGCTTATTTGGCTTTGGGCCCAACCAGTCATTCTCCACCTTCACAACACTCCTTCCTTGACCTTCTCCATTGTCGTTCCTTCTCCTGCTTCTCCCTCTTCTGCTTCTCCCTCTCTTGCTTCTCCCTCTCTTCACTATCCTCCTCTGCATTTTCCTCGCTACTTCTTCACTTACCCCACACTCTTCATCACTCCCATCATGTTCAACACCCAGTTACCCGTCCCATTCGCCCAACCGTTCGCTGTCCCGGAACCTTCCTCGAAGCCCATCCTCCTTGATATCATCACCCTCTCGCTTGATGAGTTTCACGAGTGGCTCAAGGACACTGTTTTCATTGTGGGCTGGATCTCCTTCAGGCCCGAGGAGCTTAAGCAGTTCCGAGACGACCTGCTGGAAGCACAGGAGAAGGGAGGTCTGCTCCTCAGCTACGGCTGACCACAGATCCGCAAAGACCGCGGGGAGGAGGTAGGCCTGGTTCAGGACCCCCCGACGGCAGGGGAAGCCTCTGTGGATCTGGGACGGCTGCTTGGGTCTCACCTTCGACAAGGGCATTACCATTCACCCCAGGGTGAGTAGGAGAAGGCTGCGCTGACTGCAGCCGGACCTGCACGGCATGGGCCCCAGGATGGCCTCACACTTTGAGAGCCTAATGGACCAGGCAGTTATCTACCTGAACCTCTCCCCGGACGCAGAGACGGCAATGAGGCAGAAGTGGAAGAACGAGGAGGAGGAGATGGTGACCTTCTTGAGCCTGGACGACCCGGACCCGTGACTTCCCACCTCAAGCCAGCAGTCACCCGGGCGTGCATTGCTCCAAAACTACTCTCTTGGTCAAGCAGAACAGTGCGTACTTGTCTCTCAGTGATAAGCCTGACCCAGAACCTTCAGTGCATGGGTCAGAAGAGGGATAGTATTTGATCTTCCCCGAGTTAAGAGTCAATAACCACAATACGAGCCCGTTCATCTCTTGGTAGTCCCAGCAACACTAGCCCACCGACACACTCTCTTTCTCACAGGGCGAAGTCGCGCAGCCAGCAACCCGCAGGTGGCTCAAGGTGCAAGCCATGAGCGGGGTGGAGAACATCGCCAGTTGAGCGTGCCGGTAGCGGCCACAGAGGTGCGGGAGAGGTAAGTGCGTTTGCAGCACCATCAGGCAAAGCACGTAAAGTGGAAGAGGCCCCCGACGGGAGCAACGGCAAGCAGATGGATCACCAGGTCCGCCAATCACCCCGACACCTGAGGTCGGCCCTGTTGGTGCGGTTGACGACTCATCAGGTGACAAGATCCGCCATCGCTCCCACCACTCGCCATACATGCGCCTTCACCTAAAGCTGACATGACCTGCCTACACCAGCATCCCCCGCTCGGCCGCGACACGCTCCATGTCTTCGACAGCCGCGCGGATCTCGTCGACGAGCGCAGCGTCGCGCGCCATCGCCCGAATACACTCCGCCTGGTGTCAGCCTCCCCTTGTCTCGACGTACGGCCCACGTTTCGATGCGCGCGCAGCGCAGGCGAGACACCTCGCGCACAACTCTACGGCGGCGGCGGGAACGCCGGCGCACCCTGGAGGTGCGGGCCTTGCGAGGGGGCGGAGGGGCGGGGCGTGTGATGGACGTCGGAAAGCGCTTCGTCGGCCCGTCCTGGGTCCTCGCTGGTGGCGTTGTGTCCGTGACAGTGATGAGGGGCGTGTCGCGGTAGCTCGGGGGCGGGAAGAGGGGCGTGAGTGGCGTGCGGGGCGAGTGGAGGAGGGGCGTGTCCGTGTCCGCGTCGCTGAGGTCGCACTGGGTCAGTCGTGCTGGCAGGGGCTCACGAGGTCCGAGGCGCTGTCCGGCAGGCTGCGGGCGAGCTTGAACATGGCGGAGAGTGAGGTGGTGAGAAGTCAGACGTCAGACGTGTCAGATGTCAGAGATGGTGGTCGACAGGGGGCGCTGCACAAGGGGTGATGCACGCCTGGCTTGGCTCCTGCCGAACCGGCGGTAGCGTGGCTGCGCGGTGGTAAGTTCATGGTCGTCAACTATGCATGTCTTATCTAGTTATCGCTACAACAGTCTTACACAGGCGTAGGCTGTGCCGGCTCCTGCCGGGGATTAGGATGGTTTCGCGTGAAATGTGAAGAGAAGAGGGGAGGAGAGGTGGTCTGTGCCGCGCACTACAGCTCGATGGACACCAGTGCCCAGCGGCGCGGGTCCCACTCCCACTCGCCGACAGGGGCGCCGGGGCGCACGGGCGTGCCGCCGACGTACATGAGCGCGTGCATGAGCTCTGCGAGAGGCTCTGGCGCGCGCTCGTCCTTGTCGAGGACGAGGACGAGCTGCGCACCCTCAATCTCGTCCGCGAGGTCCAGGAGCGCGGTGAGGGACTCGCGGATGTCAAGCGCAACGGGTCCCGTCGGCGCGGGCGGCGCGGCCGAGTACGTCGGCCCGTCGTGGCGGAGCACGTTGGAGAAGCCGGGCGTGAGGACCTCGGGGCGGGCGGGCGCGCTGGCGTGCGTTGGGGGGAGGTGGACGAACACGACGCGGCCGAGGGTGGGCTCGTCGGCTATGAAGCCGTGCAGGACGTGGTTGGGGGGCGTGACGATCTCGAGCATGTGTGCGGCCGAGGAGACGGCGCTCGCGGTGGCGGGGAACACGGCGTGGATGAGGGGGAGGACGGGGCCGCAGCGGGCCTCGTCGTCCGAGCTCGACGAGGTGGAGGAGGTGTTGGAGCGCGCCGACGCGCTCGACGCCGAACGCGTGAGCGAGCACGCGGCGGCGCTAGGATTGGGGCGGTACAGGTTGTTGGCGAGGTTGGACGCAACCGACGAGGGCGTGAGGGGGTACGCTGGGCCCGGGGGCGGCGGCGCGGGAACGCGGTACCCCGCCGACAGGCTCGAGGGGGGCGTGGGGTAGGTGGCGACTGTATTTGGCGGGAGGTGGGCGCCGTCCGTCCCCCCGCCCGCCTCAAACCCACCGCTTGGCCCCGGCACCCGACGTCGAGCAGTACCCCGGGGCGGAGCCCGGGGCGTCGTCGAGCTGGTAGAGATATGTGGTTCCCTCTGGGCCGCCTGCGCGCGCGAGGGCCAGCGCGGGGGTGGGGGGCTTGGCGGAGGGCTTGGAGTGGGCGAACATCCACGGCGAGTCAATGTCCATTGGGGTGTTCATGGTCGTAACGGCGCGCGGTCGCGTGTGCGTATCGTAGGCGAGATAAGAGTGATTGAGAAGAACGGAGGTGGCGGCGTCGCCATCGCACGGCGTCGGGATAAACGCTGCAACAGAGCGCTCACCACACAGCATTACAACTGGAGCACCCGGTTACTTGGGTGGGTAAACGGATATTTGGTCACGTGGCAAGTTCCGCGGCGATATGGCCGAGTGGCGGCTGGCCGGGTGCCGTGCCAGTTCACCGTAGGCTCATGACGTAGCCCACCCGCCCAGGAGGTTCGGTGTCGACTTTGCCACCCGAACAACGTCAATCTCCATCTACCACAATCTCCCAGTTCCACAAACTCATGTCTTCCCCACCAAAGTACACCGCCTACGGCGCGACCCACGGCGGCGAGGACGCCAGCGCGGCGACCCCGCTCCTCGGCGAGTCGTCGTCCAACGCGTCCAAGCCCAAGAAGGGCATGGCCGGCCTCGGCGCCGACGACTTTGCCGCCGCGACCCTCGCCGCGCAAGCGGGCAGCAGCCGCAACGCGTGGATGGACCAGCCGGCCGAGGACGACGTTCCCGACGACTTCAAGATCGGCGTCGTCGTCGCCGACTGCGACGAGGCGATCCGCCGCGCTTTCCTCCGCAAGGTCTACGCCATCCTGCTCTGCCAGCTGGGCCTCACCGCCGCCGTCTCGGGCGCGCTCATGTTCCCCGGCCCGGCCGCGTTCGTCCAGAACAACCCGTGGATCATCATCGTCTCGGTCATCTGCTCGTTCATCTCTCTGTTCGGCGTCTACTGGAAGCGCCACAACTACCCGGCCAACATGCTCGTCCTAACCGCATTCACGTTCTTTGAGAGCATCATGATCGGCACGACGTGCTCGTTCTACGACGCCAAGATTGTGAGCTGGCCGGTATGTATGGAAGCTGACCCCAGGTCCTCCAGGCGCTCCTGATCACGACCGGCGTGTTCGTCGGCCTCACGCTGTTCACGTTCCAGACCAAGCTCGACTTTTCGTCGTTCGGCCCCTTCCTCTTCGCCGGTGTCATGGGTCTCATTACTGCCAGCCTCGTCGGCATCTTCCTGCCCTTCGGCAAGACGACCGACCTCGTCATCGCGTGCATCGGCGTGCTCATCTTCTCCGGCTTTGTGCTGTACGACACGCAGAACATCATGAAGCGTCTGAGCGTCGACGAGGCAATCCTCGGTGAGTGGCTCGCTGACTAGCTTCCGGAATGCAGCTGACACCCAGGCGCGCTCAACCTCTACCTCGACTTCCTTAACCTCTTCCTCTACATTCTGCGGATCGTGAGTTTTCGTTGCCGAGAGACCAGCTGACATCAGCTCAACAACACGAGCGACGACTAAGCGCTGAACGCTGGGGTGTGGTAGCGGCCAAGCACATGCCCCCCCGCCCCACGCGCCTGTACGAGCCGATGTAAGCGTGTAGAGTAGAATGACCCGCCGTGTAGACTCAGATGCATCTTGCAAGCATGTTTGTGCGCCGGGTAGTCACGTGTGACCCCTCGTCTATCTCCTGGCCTCCACCGCGCTGAACTCCCACTGCTGCTTTGGGCTGCAGCAGCCTGTGCGGTCTGCACGGCTAGCTTCTTGTGATCGACCAGACAACGCAGGTCCAAGCCAGCTGAGAGCAGGAGATCAACACACCGCACAGCCCCCGTTAGTCACCTCGACAGCAATTGAGCTTGCCGCAGAGCTTCGGGTTTGGAAGCCACCAACCTCGGCGAACGTGCTCGGTGCTGCATCGGTCAGCCTGCAGCAACGGGCCCCGCGGTTTCCGGCAGTTCCCACAAAACAATGCCCTCTCCAACATCTCCCCCTCGGCATCCCCTGGCCCCGCATCGTGCCAATGCGGGGGTCCACAGGTGTACGACTCCATCTCCTGGAGTCTGAGGCAAAGCTGGATCAGGATCTTGGCGCCTGGAACCCAGCAGCATGCGAAGCACTCTGCGACGCGAGTGCGCTCGCGGCCCCGAGATGAGAGCGTGTGAGCGCATCTCGGCACTTCTCGATTCATCAAGCATGTACGTCTGCACCTCTTTGACCAGCGCCCACATCATGCTCACACCGCCCACCACCTCTCCCCATGCACCGCTTGCCTTATCTCGCCTGGAACGACAGTATACAATAGCCACGACTTGGGAACGGACTTCGCGGCCGTGAACGAGGTCCACTGGGAGCGTGGCACTCTCCCCGACCGCGCCCCTGCCCGTGACTGTGTGGCCTGGCGTCCTCATTGGCGGGGACACGAAGAAGCATCTCGGCGACGGCGAGCTCACTTATATCCGTGCGGTTCGGGCCAGCGATGCCCGCGATGCCGAGGATGGGAGGATGGAGAGGTGGCCGCCGAAGTTGATGAGCTGTTGCTGTGGAATCTGGCTCATCCGGGGATAGGATGCGGGGCTCTCACGAGATTTGGTTCCGGAGCCCAACAACGGCACCTCCGCTCAATGCGGTCCAGTGCATCCGGTGTGGTCAGTGTGGGACATGCTTGCACAGGTGAGACCCCCACACCTCCTGCATGTTCTCTGGCGTCCGGCATCTGGGATCTCCCCAGCTGCCCAGACCATCCCACATGCTGGACCCCCTGTACATGTTGCTGTACCCCAGAACAGCCGAACCCCACCACTCGTCCCAGTGGCCCCAGAACCTCGACCCCCGCGACACTTCCCCTCGCTGTGTCCCCTCGCACCCCTGCAGCCTCACATCATCAATTGTCCACATGACTCATGCTCATGTCCACCCTGCACCCAGCGTGACCATACATCCCGCCGTGACGGCCCATGCTCATGTCCATGCTCATGTACGCTGCATTGGATGGACTCTGCCACGCCAGATCGCCATGTTGAGCGCGGTCACGAGCCTCCCGCGGATCTCAATCTCTCCGGGTGACTTTTGTGTCACGCTCCCGCTCGAGCGCGCCTGACTTCTTTGGCGCTTGGTGAGTAGTGATGGAAGCTATCAGTGATGGCCCGATTGCAATCCGTATCATGTGATGGCGGAAGGTGATGGCCTGGGGCGGTGAAGAAGCTTCCTCGATCATCGCAGCGCACAGACCGTTGGCTCGCGTGCGGATTCAGGCATCGACAAACGCATTCCAGGCGTTGACAAGCGACATTCCAGCGGCCCTCGAGAGGCCGAGACCATCATCCCACTAGTTGGTCGAAACACGGGGATGTGCAGGACATGTACGGGGACAGGCCTGGATTCCAGTCGTCTGTGCGCCACGCCGTCATCCTTGCTGTGGAGGTGGCATGCATTGGAGTGGGCTTGGGACAGCCGATCTGGGAGGAGGTTTATGTGAGTCATGTGAGCATGCTATCGTTGGCCAATGACGCCGAGGTCTCAGCGACAACGGTTATGATGATCCGGCGACTATTCAGTCTGATAATGGGGTCATGTGAGCATGGCACTACTCGGTGACTTGCCAGTGGTGCAACACGGAAGTGTGCGGGAAGTTGCTGGCACCTTGGGCGCCGAGGACAGTGGATCGGCCGGCCTCTGACACGTATTGATCGGGGCCGAGAGTCCGCCCGCATCCCCCGCAGTGGAATGGAGAGGTCACGAGACGACGAGGACGAGAGATACGCTGCGAATCTTGCGCTGGTGGTACATATGGTGAAGATGTGTTGTTAGTCTGCCGTCAGAGCACCCGAAGTGACAGGGCAAAGATGGGAGTGAATGTGAGAGTGAGCATGACACGTAGTAGTGCAGGGTTGTCAAAGATGAGAGAAGGGGCAATGTTCATGTCTGAAATGAACAAGCAGGGGGCGCAGGATCTACAACACTCCAACTCACTTCTTCCACCAGCGAGAATGATTTCATTTTGGCCGCCACCATTCCCACGCCGCTGACCTTCCCCGAGCTTGCCAAATTCCGCTCCACAACATTGACACTGCCGCAGCTGCCGAGTGCGGGGACAAGGTTTGCGCTGACGCGTGCGTGTTCCTCGGCGAGCAATCACGGTTGACTCGGTGGGGTCTCTGAGGGGGTGACGAAGCGAGTGTGATTTATTTCAACTGATGGGACAAATCAAATTTGGTGCCTTGCACGTGTGTGACTTTGTTAAGAAACGGTGGTTGTTTACGTAAAACGAGCAAAGCAGTCGCGCTGTCTGGGTGCAAAACAGGGAGCGTTCCTCACCCCTCCTCCCCCCAGGCCGCCCCAGGGGTGAAAGAAATCACAGGGGAGGGATTCAAACCGTGCTTGCCCTTTCTTCTTCCCCCCCCCCTCTCTCCCCTTGGTCGTTGCCCTTTCACCCTTCAACGCGATCCCATCCATCCTCCTCTTGTCTTCCTCGTTTCTCTCTAGATCTCTCTCTCTCCCTCCCTCTCCCTCTCTCCCTCCCACTACTCTTACTCTGTCTCTCTTGTCTTTCTCCCACTCTCATCCCCCCCACTCTGCAGCGTAAACAACATCCATCCATCCACCCCACTTCCAAACATCTCGCCTACGCGATCCCACCTTTCCCTGTCAACCCCCAACACGGACTAGTCCCATCAACCACGCTACGCTCAAACACGACTGCTCGCGTTCTTGACGGCTGCTTCCATCCGCCAACCCTCGACCACAGACCCCGTCAATCGCCACTCGGTCGCTCCCTCCACACCTCATCCACGCGTTGACTCATCCTCATCCTCCTACGTCGACACCTTCCCCCCACCCCTCTCACAGCTTGTCCAAGTTGTTGTCAACACACACTTTCCACCTCACACAAACACGGCGTCGCCTCCGCTTCCGCGTGACTCCAACTCGTAAACAAAGGCAGCCGTGTGACATGGCCCACCACGCCAACTCGTCGACCACTACCGCTACCTTCCCTCGTCCAGCACGAACCATGCGCACCCAGGTGTGGACTCAGTCCCATCCCCTCCCCACTCCGGCGCTCGGCGCAGTCGGCACCCCCACAGACGACAGCCCTTTCCTCACCGGCCGCCCACCAACGAGCTTCCGCTCTCCTCACTCGGCCATCAAGGGCAAGCACAAGCTCTCCCCCTCCCCCTCCCCTCGCCACCACGACTTTGATCTCTCCCCGCGCCCACCGCTGCTCGAGCAGACGCCAAATCGTCACAGCGGCAGCGACAACTCGTCCTCGCCTTCCTTGGGCGACTCGCCCACTCCTGGTTTCATGTCGTCGCGCAAGATGAGGATGCCAGATCCCCAGGACAGCCCCATCCGCGGCGTTCCAGGTCGTATGCGCTCGCTCGCCGCCTCTCGCTCGCTGGCCAC